>JAXCGZ010007611.1:77500-117500 GCA_037179515.1 Halocaridina rubra
CCACATATATTATCAGGCTCAATCATAGTAGATGGTTAATATTGTATATATTACCTGCATTCTTTTGCATTGGAATCATGCTGATTCTCTACAACAATGTTAACAATATTTCCACTGATAGGTAAGAATGGCCCACGTCATGGGTCAATTAACAATGCCCTGCGATTGTTATTAAAAGTCTTCTGTATAGTTGAATATTGTAGTGATATACGTTTGTTATTTTTCAAAGGAGGTAGAATATTATTCATAATGTAGACATGTATAAAATTGCAAAACTAAATAAATTTGTTTCCAATTGTCTTCAAATACAATTGGAAGTATACTTGTTCTTCATTTGTCACAGTTCACATTAACAAGTGTAGAAAAAAGGTCCTTTGCTGCTCTCAGTATACCATATAATTTTCTCTCCAATCACTATGATTTAAGATCTTAATGCACACTGCGATGTATGGCCATTAAAACATTTGAATTTAATAGCTGACATATATAGTAATACTGTATTGGTATGTGTTGTTTTATATGTTAGTCATAGCCTTTATATATTTTTCATGTACATATTTCATTGGTTTTTATATTTTGCAGGCTTTAGCACAAGTGCTGCCAAAGCAGAGCGAGGAAAGATGGTCTTCCTTCATGGTGTACTGTACTTGGAAGTAATTGAAGCAAAAGATCTCCCTGATGTTGATACATCTTGGTTCCGATCATCAAAAGATGTTTCAGATCCCTATGTAACAGTTGATACTTGCTGTGATGGTAAGAAGACATGTCGTATAGCTAAGACCTCCATCATTTATAATTCTCTAAATCCCCACTGGGGAGAGAAATTCCGGATAGAGATGTGTCATGAGACTGAATCCCTCTTATTTACCATTAAAGATTTAGACTTAGTTAAAGTGGAATGTATGGGTTACGTGAGTATTCGAGCTGAAGATCTAGTGACAGAGGAACCTGTTACTGGATGGTTTCCACTGATAGGTAAGAATGGCGCTCCTCAAGGATCAATTAACGTTGCCTTGCGATACCTTTCAATCTCTTCAATCACACGTTCTAACGAAGTTCCAGATACAGTTTTTCCCTTACGTACTGGTTGTCAAGTTAAACTCTACCAAGATGCGCATACTCCGGCAGTACCCCCAGTAACTGATGTACCAGGTGTTTCTGGGGAGCCTTATGAACCTACACAGCTTTGGATTGATATTGCTGAAGCCATTGAGAAAGCTCAAAAGTTTATATATATTGTTGGCTGGAGTGTGAAGACTGATATTAGTCTCTTGAGAGATGGAGAGAATGAGAATCTAGGAGATATTCTGAAAAGAAAAGCAGATGAGGGGGTAAGGGTAATGGTTATGGTGTGGAATGAGGCACTGAGCACAGATATTTATACTCCTGGCATTATGGGTACTCATGATGAAGAAACTCGAATTTTCTTTGAGGGAACAGAGGTAGAAGTATTCTTGGCCCCCCGCCAGAAAAATAAAGGCAAGGTTATGGAAAGCAACTTTGTTGCCACATTGTATACTCACCATCAGAAATGTGTGATTTTGGATGCTGAGGTGGAAGGTGAGGACAGAAGACGGGTTGTGGCATTTGCTGGTGGCATTGATCTCACAGATGGTCGTTGGGATGTACCAGAACATCCCTTATTCAAAACTCTTCCAGAACAGCATCAGCATGACTTTTACAATGGGGTTTGTCAGTCATCTGTCAGTGCAGGGCCACGTCAGCCATGGCATGATATTCACATGTATGTAGAAGGTCCCGCTGCCCATGATATTCTCAGTAACTTCGTTGAACGTTGGAGGCGACAAGCAACTGACAGAGAAAACAGGCTTCTTCCAATTACAGAAGACGAATTTGTCTTAGACTGGGAAACACCCAGTGAATCATCATGGAATGTTCAGTTTTTCCGATCCATAAACTCTGATTCTGCTCAGTTTGATACCAATGTTTTAGATCGCTTGCTGACAAGAAAAGGGAGGATATTTGATAATTCCATTCAGCGAGCATATGTCCATCACATACGAAGAGCAAAGCGATTCATATATATAGAAAATCAGTATTTTCTTGGTTCTGCTCATAGTTGGTTGGTCACTGATGCAAAGTGTCCTCACCTTATTCCTATAGAACTGACAGTTAAGATTATAAATGCCATAAAAGCCGGTGAGGAATTTAGAGTGTATGTTGTACTTCCTCTTCATCCAGAAGGAGACCCCACTTCATCAGCTGTCCAGGAAATACTTCACTGGCAATATCGTACAATGGAGATGATGTACAGAAAAATAGCCAAGGCAATCCGTAAGGCAAAAGTTGATGCCCATCCTTCTGATTACTTGGGATTCTTCTGTTTGGGAAAACGTGAAAGCCCTGATGAGGTTCCAGATGGTTTAGAGAAACCAGATTCAAGCTCTGTTGCAGGAAAGGCGAGAGAATCTTTACGATTCATGATATATGTGCACTCAAAGATGGCCATATTTGATGATGAATACATTATCATTGGCTCTGCAAATATTAATGAGCGGAGTATGAGTGGGAATCGTGACACTGAAATGGCAGTAGGTGCTTATCAACCTCAGCATACCAAAGAAGAATGTGGCGATAATGACATCGCTGGTGACATCCGATCATTCCGTCTGGCATTGTGGGCTGAGCACTGTGGTGCACATGTGGATGAACATATGATGCCTGCTAATGTATCATGTATGAAAGCAATGAGAGATATAGGAGCTGCTAACCTTACAAAATTCACAGCTGATGACCCAGAGCACAATGACTCTCATTTATTGAATTATCCTGTTGTTATTACTGATGATGGGCATGTAAAGGCTAGAGAAGACTTTGAAAAATTCCCTGATACTGGAGGATCTGTTTTGGGTAAAAATTCAAATTTCTTGCCAAATTCTCTAACTACTTAATAAATACGTAAAATTTCCCCAAAAAAGCAAAATTAAGTACCCATTACACTGTTAATAGTGATATCTTTTGAACTTTGGCAGTGTAATTCTTGTACAGAAAGTTAATAAGTTGCTTCATTAGTAAGAATGCATTCATAATTCAGATTATATGTCTTTGGAATTGTTTTTCAATTAATGATTTTCATAGTATCAGATGTTAATAATTTTATGTAAGTAGCTTAAAATTATGATGGCCTCTACATAACGTAGGAGTGCTCCATTTTTTTAATTGTTTAGTGTTGTAATATGGTCTTGTTCAAGGACTTTTTTTGAATGACAGATTGTATGGTACTTTTGTGTAAGATGACCCTTTTTTTTTTATTAAGTCCTTTTTATGAAGTGAAAAGCTTCAGTTTCCTATAATGTAAATTAAATGAATTTGGATATTTCTGTATTAAAGTGTGACATCAGCTATGCAGCATTTTTAAATTAAGAATTTTCACTGTGTATAAAACTACATCCAACTCTGTATGCAGGTATGTATTTACTGTAATTTAAAATGCACAAACGCTGTACTTACAACATTTCCTTGAGAAATGTTGCCTTGTGTGATAGTATACCATAGTTTAAAAAGCACAAAACACTGTAGTTATGAATATTATTAAGTAATGATAGATTCAATGTCTTTGTTTTTAAATATTATGGTCATGAATGTTGTCTCTGATTAAAGTTAAGCTTTAAGTAATAACATGACAATGTGTCTTGAAATTTTATCTTATGTACCAGATGTCATTATTGTATTGTTTCAGGAGTTCATTAGGTCTATGTAGATTTTTTATAGCTGACCTATTTTACTAAGAGGATACACGTAAGATCACTGCTACTTTCAAATTATGTAATGCCTGCTTATATCAAAATATAATTTCAATTACTTACTTTATTTTTATACTATACTTACCCATACAACTGTGTACAAATGAAATGAGTTAGAATAGTAATCTTAGTTAACTTTGCTTTAGCAGACTGTTTGCTTATAATCACCGTTCATATAGTATTATTTTATAGCACTGGTTTATATGATTTGTGAAAGACTAAAAATCATTTATTCTCTAAAGTATTATGAGCAGCTTCAGCAAAGATGTTGATTGACGTTGTGTGTACAAAAATTGAGCTGAAAATTCTAAGAAATATATTGAAATTCTGATAATTATTATATATCTAGAGCCATTAGTGAAATATTATAGGCATTTAGTCTAATTTTGTGTATACTTTAATAGTAATAGCATTTAAAAATTTCAACTTACTTACAGTTAGTAATATCTGAAAACACCTAACTGGAGTAATGACTGGAATTCACAACTGAGATGCAACTGTTTAACAGTCTTCATTATCTTTTAGTTGTAGACTTTATCAGTGACATTCATTATATATGTTGCATACAGATTTTTAATTACTAAATATAATTTTTACTTAATCTTCAGACTACTGTGGCATAGATCTGACATGCCACCACCTGATAAAGATAGGAATCTTTTTTATTATATCTCTTAGTTTTAAGTGTCTTTACCAGTATTTTTTTTTATTGCACAATATGTTAGTGCTAATAGACAGTTGGACATGCATTTTAATCATTAAAGTACTTACAAGTACAGTGGAACTTCGATTCTTGAATAACTCTCATCTCTAATAAATCGGTTCCCGAACATAGCTTCCAAATATAAAATGCTTAGGTTCCCAAACAGGCAAGCCACATGGCCCCGTGGGTTGAGAGCCAGTTACATCACAGCTGCCTTAATGCAGACCCTCTCTTGAGTTTGCAGTGCCTTTCTTTGAACTTCATTGTATTTTGTTGCTTTTGTTTTTGTAAATTATTAATAAATAAACCATCATAATTTAACTTGCTCTGCTTTTATTACAGCTAGGAATCGATGCACTACTCAGGTTCAAAGGCCTTAAATTTCCTTTTTAAGAAGGAAAATTGATGACCTCAACACCTCTCCCACTGATAAATGTTTCTGGTCCTAAGCCAAAAACCTTTCCAAAAACTTTTGTAAGTCAAGCTTTCCTCCTCTCATTCGTTCTGATGGTTCTATAGTTTGCTCTCCCACTGACAAAGCCACTCTCTTTGGCTCTCATGTTTTTTGCCAACTTTTCCATAAGCGCACCTGTTCTTCGTATTTATCCCTCTCTAACCCTGTGCCCTCCCTTTTTCTTTCTTCATGCCTTGGTAATAAGATTCTTTGCTCTCTAAAGACAAAGTATCCTGACCCAATTCTATCCCTGCTATGTTCCTTAATGAGTTTGCAGGTGAATTGGCTCTCATGCTTTGCCATCTTTCTCACATCATTCTCTCACCAGTATCTACCCTTCATCTTGGAAGCATGCTCTAGTTCAGCCTGTTCCTAAAAAGGTTGACCTCTTTTATTACTTCAAACTACCGACCTATTGCCTTGACCTTTACTAAGTATTCAAAACTTGTCTCAGTTATCAGTTCTTGAAACGTCTTAAATCTAACAGGTGATCTCCAATCACCAGTATGGCCTCTGTAAGGCAAGATACACTGGTGACCTCCTGTCCTATCTTACTCATGCATGTTCATCTTTTCTGAGGTACTCAGTCTCGTATCAGTATTTCTTTTACACTCAACTCTGACTTGCAGAGGCTATCTGAGTGGGACACCCAAAATTTAGTTAAATATAATGCCTCCAAGACACAGTTTTTGGCTGTCTGTTTAACTTCTTCTCCTCCTGATAGCCCTATTATTTTCAAAACTAGAGAAATTTACACTCTTAATTCTATTAACATACTAGGAATCCAGATAGTTTATAACTTGTCTTGGAGGAGTTACATAATCCAACTTTCTAAATCTGCATCCAAAGAATTGGGGGCTCATTTTCGTTTTTGTCATTGCTTTTCCTCTTTCCAGTCACTTAAAATCTATAAAGGTCTAATCCATCTCTGCTTAAAATACCGATCCTTCTCACACATCTGGGGTAGAGATTCTTATACTTATCTGCTTGATAGTGTTGAATCTAAGGCAGTTAGACTCATCAGTGATCGTATTCTTACTTCTAATCTGAATTCTCTTTCTCTTCGCTGTAGAGTCCCTTTCTCTTGTCTATTGCTACTACCTCCATCGCTGCTCTAATGAGTTGGCAAATTGCATCCCTCCCTCACTGCCTAGGCCGCGTAACACTTACCAGTCATCCTCGTCTCTCAGTAACTGTGTGGAGATTTCCAGCTCGTGGATTGGTTGGTGCAGCGACTTCTTCCCATCCACCTCCAGACTCTGGTACTCTCTTCCTCCTGTCTTTTCTAATTCTTATAACCCACATTTTTAAGTACAAAATAAGATGCAAAAACATCTGCAGACAACCTCAAGCCTGTTTTCAACGCACTACATGACTGGTCCACCACAAACAGACTTGGATTAGCTCCAACCAAAGCCACAGTTACTCTCCTCTGAAGTGGCTAGTATTTATCTGACACACACATGAAATCCTTGTTAGAACATACATTACCTTTATGATAGTAAAAACATGTCACATACATCAATAAGAATCTGACAGCAAGGCTTGACCTTACAACATTCGGACTTGGCAAAGATGCCAGTATTACAGTATACAAATAATATATACGCTCACTGATGGAATATGCTGGCCAAGCTTGGGCTTCTAACTTCACTAAAGCACGCCAATACACCCTACACACTATTTAAAGCAAAGCCCTAAAAATAATCACAGGTTTCTGTTGCAAAAAAAAGTACTTTGATAAATAGGCACATATACTTGTTGCAACCTCCGTAAATCAACTCCACCCGCTACATTCATTGTAGAACACCCTCACACACCAAGATATATTAAAACAACATCTAGTATGCAGTAGCACACACAAATACTGTCACTTCTTCCCCCTCGCTTTCCCCAGTCCTCCACGATTATACCAATAAACTCCCATTCCATCCAGTCACTCAGTGACAAAACACAGCTGCATGCACAGCCTTCCAACATTTATCCTTTCAATCCTCCCTTCCCCATGAGAAGAGGGTCCACCAGGACAGGTTGCGATGTGGGCACTATCTAGCCCCTCTGTGCTATCAGAAGAGGCTGGATGATTCCGTCGATGATGTAGTTTCAGGATGTGTCACCTCATGCAGTCAAACATATTTTTGGAGACTGTGCCACACACAACCATATAAGTCAATAACAAGCTTTGTGGTAAAGTCTGGGATCGGCTGTGGGCTTCCCTTGGGACTCTGGGCTATTCGATTTGGCAGCTAAGGGAAGACACAGCAGTAACAGAAACTAGTAAGGTGGCCACCTTTTAAGCATAGGAATTGAGTACCCTATCAACATTTCCTTCCAATCTTTTTGCTTTGTGTGATAGTTTAGTGAAAATTGAAAATGTTGAGAGGGGGATAGCTGGTACCCTCGCTGCCCTATCTCCCATTAATTACCTCCTATGACATTTACAGCCTCCTACAACATTATACTACAGAAAGTATGATTGTGCATAACTGAAGGATTTCGTAATGTTATTTTGATTATGATGTATTGAAACTTTTTCTGGTACTAAATAATACCAGATTGCTGTAAGTTCTTGGCTTGTGTTAGTACAGTATCATAGGTACAATCACTCCCAAGTTTGGTGCGTATCATGATCCCAAGTAAATCTGAACTAATGGATCACAAACAACATTCATGGATGTTGAGTTCTGTCAACACGCTATATTGCCGACCCCTGTCTTTTGAGGAAATGAAGTTTGATAACCATGTCATTTTGGAGTCTCTGGTTTAAGGTGACCAGGATTTATAAGCAGCATCCAACATTTGGCAGTGATAGTGCCAACAGAGAAAAACTGGTACAAAACAGATAGTGAAGTGTAGGTGTAATTGCAGCTCTATGTTGTGTGTATTTTAAGGATAAGATTTTTAAAATGCTGAATGTAATGATTCAATGTGGTATCTTTGCAGTTGCCTTTATTCATGATGACTTAATACTTGTATAATGATGCATCTATAAGTTGCTTGATGCTCTGTCAGCAAAAATATTAGATACATGTATTTAAAAGTGTAATTCGTAAGTGTTTTGAAAAGCAAGGAATTCTAACTCACAAGATCATGTCAAGCATTATAATATTTACCAAGCTTGACATCACCGCCAGTAAAAGTCAGCAGGGTGGTCTTAACCAGACCAAAACAACCAGGTGCACAAGTTAAGTAAACTTAATACATTTTCTACCTTTCCATAGTACTGTTTTAATAGTCAGTTAAAGTACCTCCGAGTCTGTCTTGCTACAGGAGTCATAAGTCGGTAACTATTGTCTTGAGTCTTGCCAGACTGTCTTAGGTTATAATGGCAAAAGAGACAGCAAAAAGGTTCCTTAACCATGTCGTAATTTTCACATCAAGTAAGCTGGAGATACCCATAAGATACATGTATTGGCAGAAATACCTGACAATGGTAGAATGTTTATACAGTGAAAAAAAGATTTAACGCTACAAATTCTTCTTCTCAGGCTATATATTAATCCAGCCCAGCAGACTCAGGGTATTAATAAAACTATATAGCAGTAAAAAGTTGAGAAGTCGCTCTGAAACTCGGAGATACAACAGCATTTTAATTCCATTAATAAAGGAAGCTATTCAATATTCTAATCCTCTGGTCATAAATATTATACTTAAAAAAATGTGTCCAGATTTAGAATATTAGGACTGTATTGACAGTCATTAATTAGTATGAAAAAAATAAATTTGTTGTAACTGACTTGTATAACCTTGGTTTTGGATATGCTCTGGTTAGCTGTATATTCACAACCAGAGCAGTTCATTAAATGACTTAGTTAGCTATGGCTCATCCTATTTTTGTTTTTTTTATCAATGGTACAAATATTACTATGATCTGTTAACTGTTGACAAAAGTAAATCAACAGCTGTTTTATACTTTTGCTCTAATAGTTTACTTTTAATTCACAGATTAGTCTATTGTAAAACTATAGTCATGGCTTTATTGCTACAATATTTGCTACGAACTGGAAGCCAGTTCATTCCTTCCTTGAAAATATTGAATTTAAGTCTGCTATTAATAGGAATTTATTATTTTAAGAAAGGAATCAAGACACTGGCATTACTTATCTGCTTATTGAAAATTAAATTGCTTGCATGCTGCATAATTGTAATTCTGAAGAGCTCAAACTAGTTTTGACCATTGTACAAGTTTTTTCAAGTAAACTATTGGAGTTTACAATTGCAGTTTCATTTACCTTACGATACAGAAACTCATAGTGCTATTTTGGTCACGATAAGTTTTTTAAACATTCAAGCTATTCTGCTATATCATCTCCAGTATTTTATGTTTTTAATGCTTCTCAATGTTGACAGAGTATGAGAATTGCTACAAGAATTTCGTAAGTATTACAATGGCAGAATGAAATTATCTCGGCAAGGAATGAACCAGTGGTACATAATTTGCCAACTCATGTCATGTAGCTAAGCTGCAGGAGTGTTTTAACAGCACCCAAATAATAATCGAATGCGAACTGCTTAGGAGTGTCAAGGGAGTTGAGACGTCATCTTGTAAGTGATGAAACTGTCTCAGAATTTACTGCTTATAAGGATTATGTTACAATATTTGATATAATTGTTATTTTGTTAATGAACGAATCCATGTTTTGTTTACATTGAAAGTAATAAAGATGCCCACTAGGGGGCAGACAAGAACGTTCATAATGCCCTTTCAGTCTCCTATATTATTGTGCCTCATTTATCAATAAATATCTCCAAATTTAAGGAGCATCAAACATGGTGGCAGCGCTCAATAGACTAAGTATGGTTTGCTGTTCATTTTGAATATAAGGCATTACGTATTACTCAGGATCTTTCTGCTTGATTAAGTAAATAAGACTACCAACCGACATGGCGACAGCTAATCTAGCCCCTCCTGATAAATTCGCATTAAAGAGCGAAAGTGAGCAAGATTGGCGATTTTTTCGTCAAAATTTCGAGCTGTATATACTGGCAGCAGGTTTAAATGATAAACCAAGTGAAGTGAAGGTAGCATTACTTTTGACCCATGGGGGTGACGAACTGCTTCGAGTGTATAATGCTATAGAGTTTGGTCCCGTTATTGTAGGGGAGAGTGGATCTCGTGATGACCCTAGCAAGGACTTAAACGTGGTATTACAGAAGCTAGATGAGCATTTTGCCCCTAGGAAGCTAATAATAGCATCAAGATATAGGTTTAGATGCTGTACTCAGAAAGCTGATGAGAACCTGGATGAATCTATTACTAGAATAAAAACTATGGTTAAGGATTGTGATTTTGCAGCAGAAAAAGATGAGGCAATTCGTGATCAAATTGTTTTTGGCTGTAAAGAAGATAAACTCAGAGAGAAATTTCTGAGAGAAGAATGTATTTCACTGATAGATACGCTCAAAATTTGTGAGGCACATCAAGCATCGCAGAGGCAAATGATAAAAAGTGAAAATACAGCAAAGTCGGTCATAAATAAAGTTAAATCGACAAAGAACTTTAAGCAGAGTAGGCCTAGTAGAAATTCAGCAGACCGAAAGAGTGAGGACCCAAGTTTTGTGAACAAGAACCAGTATAGGCCTAAGTCAAACCAAAGTTTGTCAACGAAGGATCCGGCTCTACGAAAATGTAAGTTCTACGGAACAAGACACGTGTGGAGTAAGAAGAAATGTCCAGCCTATGGAGAGAGATGCAACTACTGCAACAGGCTGAATCACTTCGAATCTCAATGTTTGGAGAAAAATGGACATGCACAAGCATCTAAGAAGATGGGTGTGAATGCAGTGGACGGTGACGATTCCAGTTCAGATACTCCAGCCGAATATATCCTAGGTGTCAAGTTGCAGACGAGACGTGGAGAGCCAGAAGAAACGACGGTGAACAAAAATGATAATCCCTGTACACAGCAAGTGATGAAAGTGAATAAAGTGTCAGAGAAATCCAAATATCTATATACCAATCTGAAAGTTGGTGAAAATAGTGTCAAATTTCAAATAGATAGCGGAGCAGGTGTAAATGTGTTACCTCGAAATATGGTTCCCAATAATGTAAAAATTGAATCTAGTGAAGGGTTACAACTAGAAATGTGGAATAATTCTGCAGCCAAACCAGTTGGAAAATGTAGAATTAAAGTGAAAAATGAGATAAATTCAAAGAGATATAATGTTGAGTTTATTATAGTGGCTGAGAATTATATGCCTTTGTTAGGAAAACGTGCATCAGAACAGATGGGTTTCCTTACCATCAATTATGATAACATATGTTCTGTACACAGTGAATCTTGTAATACTGATGTTTTTCAGGAATATTCAGATGTATTTTGTAATGAAATTGGTAAGTTACCTGGGGTGGTACATATGACTTTAGACAAAGAAGTCAAGCCATTTGCTATATCTTCATGTAGAGTGCCAATTCAACTTAAAAGGAAGGTAAAATCCAAATTATCTGAGTTAGAGAAACAAAGTGTCATTTGTAAAGTAGACGAACCAACTGAATGGGTGAGTCGCATGGTAGTAGCTTCTAAGAAAAATAGTGAAGACATAAGAATTTGCATAGATCCTCAGCAATTAAATAAAGCCATAATTAGAGAAATGCATCCTTTGCCAATTATCGATGATGTTTTACCTGAATTAGCACAAGCTAAAGTGTTCTCTAAACTAGATTTAAGAAATGGATATTGGCACTGTGTTTTGGATGAAGAGTAAAGTCATTTAACTACCTTTCAAACCCCTTTTGGAAGATATCGGTGGCTTAGACTGCCCTTTGGCCTAGCAATCAGTAGTGAAGTTTTTCAGAAATGACTGCAGAACTCTTTAGATGGTTTGCTAGGAATAATATGCATTGCTGATGACATTTTGGTATATGGAATAGGTAATTCTCTAGAAGAAGCACAGTTAGATCATGATGAAAATTTAAGAAATTTATTGGAACGATGTCGTAAGCATGGTATCCGTCTTAACAGAGAAAAGGCTGAAATAAGAAAGAGTGAGATAACATTTCTTGGACATGTAATAACTAATGAAGGCCTTAAGCCAGATCCCAGTAAAATTGAAGCAATTGTATCGATGAAAGCTCCAACTAATGTCACTGAGATTCAATGCTTTAGTGGAATGATAAACTATTTGTCAAAATTCATGCCTAGACTCTCTGACCTGATGGTGCCCATACGACAACTTTTACGTAAAGATAAAGAATGGTTTTGGGGTGATGAACAGGCTAGAGCTTTTGAGAAAATTAAGTTTTGCATCACTAAGACTCCAATTCTTGCTTATTATGATCAAAATAAACAGCTAGTTATACAGTGTGATGCTAGCAAATATGGACTTGGTGCAGTTCTAATGCAAGGTGGTAAACCGTTGTCTTATGCAAGCAGAGCTCTAACTGACACGGAAACAAGGTATGCTCAGATAGAGAAAGAAATGCTGGCTATTGTGTTTGCTTTAAAGAAATTCCATCAGTACACTTTTGGACAACATACTTTGGTTATAACTGATCACAAACCACTTCAGAGTATAATCTTGAAACCATTAGATAGAGCACCAAAGAGGCTACAAGGCATGTTATTTACTGCACAACAATACGATATTGAACTTAAGCATACTGCTGGTAAGAACATGCATATAGCAGATTTGCTGTCTTGATCATTTCTTAGTGAAACTGAAAATGGTAATGATTTTGAATATGTTAATGTTGTATCTTATTTGCCTATTAGGGAAGACAGGTTAAAGAAAATTCGTGATGCTGTGGCCAGTGATGAAATTTTACTTGAAGTGACAAATATGATAACAAATGGGTGGCCAGAGTATAAATGTAATGTACCTATAACTGTTTTGCCTTATTATCATATTAGAGATGAACTATCTATACAGAATGGATTTGTATTTAAAGGTGATAGAGTTGTGATTCCTGCCAATTTGAGGAAAGAAATTAAACAGGCTATTCACTCTAGTCACATTGGCGTAGAAAGTTGTCTACGAAGGGCTCGTGAGTGTGTATATTGGCCTGGTATGAATGGTGATATTAAAGAATATATTTCTCAATGTGAAATCTGTTGCAAATTTCAAAAATCTCAGCAGAAAGAAACTCTTATGCCACATGAAGTGTCTGATAGGCCATGGGAGAAAGTTGGCACAGATATTTTTGAATTGAGTAATCAGTTTTATCTTGTAACAGTAGACTATTTCAGTAATTTCTGGGAAATTGATAGGTTAGAAGATATAAAAGCATCTACTGTTATACGTAAGCTAAAAGCACATTTTGCAAGGTATGGTACTCCTTCCATCTTAGTTAGTGACTGTGGAACTCAATTTACAAGTGATATATTTCAGAATTTTATAAGAGTGTGGGATATAGAACATTGTACGTCAAGCCCTAAACATCCTCAGTCTAATGGACAGGCAGAATCCGCTGTAAAAACTGCAAAGTCCATACTCAGAAAAGCCATAGAAAGCAATAATGACCCTTATTTGGCAATATTAGACTACCGTAATTGTCCGTCTCACAGTGATGAATACAGTCCGGCTCAAAAAAGCCTAGGGAGATGCACACGTACTCTTCTCCCAGTTTCTTCAAAGTTGTTGAAACCATCTGAGATCAATGTAGATAAAATTAAGATTAACAGACATTATAGAAATAGCAGGTCCGCTAAATATTACAATGTGCATGCCAAAGATCTTGATCCTTTACAGGAAGATGATGTTGTGAGAATAAAACCCACTGTAATGGGAAAGAAAGCTTGGGAAAAAGGTATTGTGAAGGAACGTTTAGATGAGAGATCTTATGAAATTTCAACTGATGCTGGTTTATTGAGAAGAAATAGAGTAGACCTTAATAAGTCAAATGAAAGAAATGTTTCGTATCACAGTAGTGAAGATTCTAGTAATGTAGTACAAATTCAGCAACAGGTTGAAATTCCACAGGATAAACATGTGAACCCAACTAGTGAGAATCTCAGAGTTCAAGAGTCTTTCACTCCTCAAAAGAGAATCACAAGGAGTACAAGGAATATTTTACCCTCTAAATATAATGATTTTGTTGTTTACAAAGAGTGATTTACTTTTCGTTTTCAAGATGATAACTTTTTTTTTCTTCTTAAAAAGAGGGATGTTACAATATTTGATATAATTGTTATTTTGTTAATGAACGAATCCATGTTTTGTTTACATTGAAAGTAATAAAGATGCCCACTAGGGGGCAGACAAGAACGTTCATAATGCCCTTTCAGTCTCCTATATTATTGTGCCTCATTTATCAATAAATATCTCCAAATTTAAGGAGCATCAAACAGATTATGAGACTGGATATGTCTTCTTATAAGTGTTGAACCTGTCTCAATGTCATTGTTAACATTGAAGACCACTCCCTTGTTCTTTTTGCAATTTTTTTTTTCAGATTATATGAGGTAACTTAATTTAACAGTATTGGAGTAACAATCTTTAATATTAAAATATAATAATTTTATTAAAGAAACCTGATTTTATGCACACATGAATGGGGCTAGAGCCCTAACAAGAGACAAGGCTGCATCCTTCTGACCATCTTACTCTTATACCTCCAAGAAATATTTTTTTGCTTTTGAAGATTTCTAAGTTAAAGCTATAGTCCACTATATTAGGCTATGAATTAACTAAATGAAGTTACAGATACTAAACTGAATTAATTTGCTACATTTGATGACAAGGACGTTACATGATACATGGTATAGCTAGTAAGTATATTCAGTATTTCTGGTAGACTAGGCTCCACTAGACTAGTTGGTCTTAACAAGCACCAAAGCTAAGCATTAATATCTAGACAGTGGCATTATGCAATGCTAATATTAAAGGATATCTAAACTCGTGAATGTTAGGGAAGAGGTCAAATAAATTTCTTCATATGTGATCTTCCTCCACTGGGTTGAGGAGATGCTATGGTTTCTTGGATGGAGACAGGTACTGGAATATGTGTCATTCTGTAGCAGTGATTTATGAAAGTCTGATGTGTTACAGTAATGATATCCCCATCGATATCATCAGTAACATATTCATCTAGACTCTCCAGTCTACCTCTCTCCAATGTTGGATATTTTCTTTCTGCATTTATGCTTGCTTTTGTTGGAGTTTTTCTTTCGTCATCTGCATTCAGTGGCGTCATGCCTGCAATTATTGAGGTTATCCTTGTCCAAATAATGTATCCAACAGGATGTTGGTCATATGTATTTGTATCGGCTCTGATTGGCAGTATTACCACTGGTAATACTAAATGAACTGTTCAGAATCTGGACGCATCTTATTTTCATATCTGTTTGATTGTCTGATAAATAAATCAGGTATGCTGGACTCTGGTCATCATTTCCAACAAATACTTCTTCACTTCTAGGATCAAGTTTCTTCTTATCTTGCTGATATACTAAACACCATGTTCTGAACACATTCATCTTGGTGCGATTTGGCCATCTTCCTGTCATCACTTTGACTGAGGTTTTAAAAGTCCTAGGATTTTAGCACCTGTTTCTAATATAGCATGCAGTCTTCACAGCAAAACTCTTGGGTAGTTGTGCTTTGGTCAGTAAACATCGAACCTGTCAGATCTTTCAACTGTTCCATTCTGATGCAGGAAATAAGGAGTGGCAAATTCCTGTCTAATCATGTTCTATGTAAGAAGTGATTTAAACTCCTTACTCATAAACTCTGTTTCCTTGTCACAACTTATGTGTTTTTAATCTTACTCGTGCATTTGGTTCATTGGGGCTCATAACAGTGTACTAAATTTTGTCTATGTGGTGCCTTTCCATTAGTCTCTCTATTCTTAGTTTGTGTTATCTTATCAAGGGCACATGTGCTACAGTTAAATTTGTCACTATGTGTTATATGCATTCCATCAACAGCTGTTCCTTGGTAGTCAGTTTGAAACCATTAGGTGAAAAGGCAATGCTATGCCAAGTCTTTATTGTCTTGCATATAGAAAATATACCTTGCTTAAAACCTGCTATGTACAGAATTTATTTCAACAATATGTTCTGAGGGTTACCGTCTCTGTCTTGAATGATGTCCCTCACAGTGCCAACCCCTTGTACAGTAAATTGTTGTCTCTGGTCATCTACAAGTTCTATGTAGTGATTCTGGGGGTTGAGAGATTTTAGGAATGTTTCATATTTTTGGATATGATTTTCAATATGCGAAGTACAACTGCTATCAACCAAGAATAAATTTCACATGCTTCCAATCTTAGTATTTTCTTCATCCTGTTATCAATCTTGACTTCCTCATCTTGCTAAAGTCTTGAAGAATGTGTGAAATGGAAAGTAAAAGTTTCCTCTCCCGTTGCATCATCTGTGGAATTCACAGTATTGTAACTCTTCTTTGCTTTTCCACTCTAGATTCTTCTGAGTCTTTGAATGATGAAAATTAAATCACCATTTAGGATAATAGGGAATACTAATCTTCTTACATTCACCTTGTTTATTACATTTGAATGCAAAATGGTCTAGTTCACCACACCAGTAACGTAACATCTGATTCTTGGTACTCTTAATGCCAGTAACCATATTGCTCTCTGTACCCTCAGCATCACTGAGCTGGTCTGCATGGCTTAGTAAGGTAATTTTCAGTTCTTAATATTTATATGAGGGGCTATGTTGGCTATCAATAGCCATGCTATGATAAGCCATCAAGTGTGCAAATTACCATAAGGCTTTCACTTATAACCCTACCTGTTTCTTTAAGTGCTGAAATAGCCTCGCTGATAGATAGCATGTCGAATTAATAAAGGCCCTCCATGAAACATAAGTTCTGGGTTGTGTCTCTGCTCAGATAATATATTCTCAGCAGTTTTAGAACTTCCACACCATTATCTTTGGTACCACGTTTTATATGGCCATGTGAGACCCTGTCCATACAGTTGGTAAGGTAATTACCAACTGTCTGCCTAGCCTTTGTCATATTGAACCCCTCTGAGGCATTGGTCAGCATTTTTATCAAAGGCAAGGTACAAGACAAGGCACAAGTTAACCATCCGTAGGGAGGCTAAGAAAGAATCTTCTTATATATCATATCTGCTGGGGTTGCCATCATACATTTTTACCGTTTCTCAGGGTCAATTACCTATTGAAGTGATATGTGAAATTTTTGCAATATATGACTCATAAATGTTCCATGGCAATAGTATTATATCACATGGGGGACAAAATATGTAGATACTCAACTTTCCCACTGAGGGAGTGTGTTTGATACTTCCTCTGTTCCCCCTGTGCACCACAAATCGAATAAATGGTGCTGAGCGTGGGGACTGGGATTCCCCTCTTGTACTTTCTCTTCCCAAGGAATCAGAACAATTTGCCTTGACTCAGCCACTCCCCTTATACGGGGAAAATGTTTCGTGTATATAGATAGATACTCTTACATTATTTTGGGAGATACAGAGAGGGTTTGTTTACATACAAGTTTTAATGTAATGCAAGCTACATAAAGTATTAATAATTAGAGGATACTTTGCAAAAATAACAAAAATATATCCATGTTATCAAAAAGAATGAATCTTTAATTACTATAATAATAATAATAATAATAATAATAATAATAATAATAATAATAATAATAATAATAATAATAATAATAATACCTCTTCCTCTTCCCCTCCTTTTCTTCTTCTCTACTACACAATCTTATCACCAGAAAGATAAACAGTTAGATAAATACATGAAAAAAAAAATAGTAAATTAAAAGAATAAAAAATCTGATATAAAATCTCAAGGCAATGTGATATATTTAGGATGCCTTTTCAAGATCACATAGAAAAGCCTGTAATGAAGGTGGTCATATTCACTGGAAGTAAGTAAAAGCTCGTTCAAACAAAGAATATCAGTGCACCTTCAGTGTTGGGTTGGCAGCCCTGCTCTCCACTCACCAATACGTACGTAGCATCGGGCTTCTTTCTCTCAAGTTCCCGCAATTTGGGAGGAGGGCTGCCAACCCAACACGGAGGTTGCTCTGATATTCTTGGATTGAACGAACTTTTAATTAATTCCAGATTAAATGAAGGGATAAATATGGTAGAAGAACAATTACTAAATCTTATAGGACTAATATGTACAATAAAGTAAATGAGTAAGAAAGGTAGTGAATGACATTAAATTCCATGAGTGACGTGTCAATCTATTTTTTTTTCCACATATTTTAATAATTAGCCTTGAGAGATACAGACATTAAAGATTTCGGGTAAAGAATGGAGGACTTAAGTCAATCCATTGAGCTGGTATTAGGTATGGATTGTGTCTAATGAAAAATTTCATTTGAAAACAGATGCATAAAATTCTAGATTAAAACATGAGATTCACAATCCTTTTCCGTCAGATCAATCATGTATCTTAGAATAAAAAGGATCTCTTGTCAACTTATTTCTCTTATATTGCAAAAGTTTTCTTTGAAATTAACTCAACCTTATTTCGTAATCTTACCATTGCAACAACTGATACTGTAATTAATACTCGGCTACTCTTGTATCAGTATATTAATCCAACCCCTCGTGAATGATGTGTTGATAAGATATAAGACCTGTATACAAGATAACAGGCAAACATATCACTGACTTTCCAATATTTCTTCAGTTCCATGTAATTTCTCAGGAAAAATGGACTGGATAAAAGATTGCTGCCATCATATCTGTTGCTGTTGTTGTGGTATGTAAAATCTTATACTTTGTCTCATTGAATTTACTGCCGTTTTACTTAAGATACATTTCTTGAATTTATTAAATTACTAATAATTAATTATTAAGCCATTTTACTTTTTTGTTGCTTTTACGGCAGCCTGCAGATAAGTATTAATTAATTGATTTTAATTGATTAATTAATCAAGTGATTAATTTGTTTATATCTTAGTTTATCATCACTTTGATTTTAATTCACAAAAGTGAGTCCATTTTTTTTATAACTCATTAAATATTCACAAACGTAATCAAGCTGTTACGTCACAAGAATAATAAAAGAATTATCGTTCTTGTTACAATAGAAATACCAAACTAATATAACAGAAACATGTAACGTCACACAAGAATAGTAAAAGAAATATCGTGCTTGTAACAGCATGGACACCAAATAGGTGTAACAGAAACATGTAACTTTGAAATATTATTAGAAAAGAAACCTTTATAACCAAATATGGTAGGTAACATATACTATTTGTAATTATATTGAAGAAAATAAACTACTAAGAATACGGGCTTGAGTTGTGATAACAAAATATTCAAGAATATTCCCAGATATATGCTGATTTGAAGTGCAGATTTTTTTGACTATTACATTCCTTAACTACAAACAGGGTGCATATAGAGCAAATGCCAGTGAAATCCATGGCTCATTTTTGTAGCAAAAAAAGCAAAGCACTCATAGAGTACAGTTTCATATACGGTAATCAGTATATAGATGGAAAGAAAGAACATGCAGTAAGTGGAAGTATGTGATTCTTTCTGCTATATGAACTGCTGAATCATATACCATAAGAGTTTATGTGGAGACATCTGTATCTGATTTGGACATTTATCTTAAAACGTTTTGTGAGGAATAGGCTGACAAACAGCTTGGTCTCTTAGCAGTGTACTTCCCTTTAAAAACCATGTTATGGAGCCAGTACAGTTCTCAAACCTCAAAGACTTCTACTGGCTTGTCTGAGTCCCTAATGCTGGCGTCACACATAGCCAAAATTCCCGACCCGACTCTTAAAACCGTCTAAAGACGGAATCCTCCCGGCAGCAATGATGTCATTACTATAATCGGGTGTAATTTTTCGTCCGCGTACGACAAAATCCTAACGGTCCTACGTAGTTTAAAAAAATCGAGGGGGTCCTGAACCGTCGTGGAGGGCCTACGATAATTGGCTGCTGCACCCAATAATCTCCGTGATTCAGAAGACCAAATCAGTCGTAGAAGACTGCGTACGACGGGTAAGATCGATCTTCTTGATAGGACGCGGGCGTAGAAGGTGTACGCCCGTGTACGATCCACAGGATCGATCCTACCCGGCGTACGCAGTCCTCCTGGTCTGGAACCGTTAAAAATTTAAAAATTCGCTTATACGTCTGGCAGTTCAGTACGAAAAGACAGCGCGCGCATGCGTGGTCTCATTTCTGACAACCCAGTCCTGGGCATTCAGTTTTCCTGGTCAGCTTGCCGCATTTCTTATTGTTTTAGCATGATCTTCTTCTTCTTCTTCTTCTTCTTCTTCTTCTTCTTCTTCTTCTTCTTCTTCTTCTTCTTCTTGTTCTTGTTGTTGTTCTTCTTCTTGTTCTTCTTCTTCTTCTTGTTCTTCTTCTTCTTCTTGTTCTTCTTGTTCTTCTTGTTCTTCTTGTTCTTCTTCTTCTTGTTCTTCTTGTTCTTCTTCTTGTTCTTCTTATTATTATTATTATTATTAGTATTATTAGTATTATTAGTATTAGTTGTAGTCGCCGTGGCTCAGTCGGTAGCGTCTCCGACTCTGAGGCGTCAGGTAGAGGGTTCGCGCCCCGCCACGGTCTGAGGTTAGCAAAGGCATGCACTCAGCGTAAGGATTACATCTGCCAAAACAAGTCCTTCGCAAGAAGGCAACCGTCCTAGCCCTTGGTTGATAAGGGAGTCCGTGACGTAAAACCGGAATTAGTATTATTATATTATTATTATTATTATATTATTATTATTATTATTATTATTATTATTATTATTATTATTATTATTATTATAGTATTATTATTATTATTATTATTATTATTATTATTATTATTATTATTATTATTATTATTATTATTATTATTATTATAGTATTGTTATTATTATTATAGTATTATTATTATTATTATTATTATAGTATTATTATTATTGTTGTTGTTGTTGTTGCTATTGTTGTTTGATGTTAATGTACAGACACGTTTCTTTGAGTGAGCATTAAGAAAAAAAACCATTTCCTGTCTGCTTTCTATGTACAAAATATAACAATCATTCTTAATATATATCAAGCTCTTCATAGGTAAATGTCTCATATAATTCCTCATTTCTATCACTGTGTTCTTGATATGATGTGCATTTATTTTTTCCCTCATATCAAAATATGAATTAATCAAATCCATAAATGTGTCAAACAAAATATATGAAATATATTAACATACATGGCCAACATATATTTACTTATATATATAAGTAGCTGAAGTGCCAAATATATAAATCAGGGTTATACTTTCACAAATATCCCATATATATATATATATATATATATATATATATATATATATATATATATATATATATATATATATATATATATATATATATATATATATATATATATATATATATATATATATATATATATATATATATATATATATATATATATATATATATATATATATATATATATATATATATATATATTTCATATATTTATTGTTCACGAGGATCAATTCTAACATAATTATATAAATGGAAAAGTAAGGGCAAATATAACTACATTATTAAATGTAAAATATGAAACTTAATATCTTCTCAGTATAAAATAATTTTAATGAACAACCCTCTACGAACGTGTACGTTCCCCTACGATGGGTAGGGAGCGTCGGGAGCATGGTTGGCCCAGTCGTAATAGTCAAAAATTTAAATTTCCCGTTTTCTATGATGAGACTTACGTTTGCGTATGATCAGTCGTACGCTAAATTACGCGTCCAAACTACTCCGTACGATTGCAATTACGATCCATAGGAATGCTTACGAGGATGTATGACGCACTTCCGACAGGCACAGGAATGCACCTGTCGGCTAAAAAATCTGCCGGATCTCTAAGGATTGAGCGAAGATTCCGTCGGAACGCGGTCTTAAGAGTCGGGTCGGGAGTTTTGGCTATGTGTGATGCCAGCATAACACAGTCAATGTGTCAGTAATGCTGGCGTCAGATCAATCATGTATCTTAGAATAAAAAGGATCTCTTGTCAACTTATGTCTCTTATATTGCAAATGTTTTCTTTGAAATTAACTCAACATTATTTCGTAATCTTACCATTGCAACAACTGATACTGTAATTAATACTCGGCTACTCTTGTATCAGTATATTAATCCAACCCCTCGTGAATGATGTGTTGATAAGATATAAGACCTGTATACAAGATAACAGGCAAACATATCACTGACTTTCTAATATTTCTTCAGTTCCATGTAATTTCTCAGGAAAACTGGACTGGATAAAAGATTGCTGGGATCGTATCTGTTGCTGTTGTTGTGGTATGTAAAATCTTATACTTTGTCGCATTGAATCTACTGCCGTTTTACTTAAGATACATTTCTTGAATTTATTAAATTACTAATAATTAATTATTAAGCCATTTTACTTTTTTGTTGCTTTTACGGCAGCCTGCAGATGAGTATTAATTAATTGATTTTAATTAATTAATTAATCAAGTGATTAATTTGTTTATATCTTAGTTTATCATCACTTTGATTTTAAGTCACAAAAGTAAGTCTATTTTTTTTATAACTCATTAAATATTCACAAACGTGATCAAGCTGTTATGTCACAAGAATAATAAAAGAATTATCGTTCTTGTTACAATAGAAATACCAAACTAATATAACAGAAACATGTAACGTCACACAAGAATAGTAAAAGAAATATCGTGCTTGTAACAGCATGGACACCAAATAGGTGTAACGGAAACATGTAACTTTGAAATATTATTGGAATAGAAACCTTTATAACCATATATGGTAGGTAACATATACTTTCTGTAATTATATTGAAGAAAATAAACTACTCTTAAGAATGCGGGCTTGAGATGTGATAACAAAATATTCAAGAATATTCCCAGATATATGCAGATTTGAAGTACAGATTTTAGTGACTATTACATTCCTTAACTAAACTGGGTGCTTATAGAGCAAATGCCAGTGAAATCAATGGCTCATTTTTGTAGCAAATAAAGCAAAGCACTCAGAGAATACAGTTTCAATGACAGTATTCAGTATATAGATGGAAAGAAAGTACATACAGTAAGTGGAAGTATGTGATTCTTTCTGCTATATGAACTGCTGAATCATATACCATAAGAGTTTATGTGGAGACATCTGTATCTGATTTGGAAATTTATCTTAAAATGTTTTGTGAGGAATAGGCTGACAAACAGCTTGGTCTCTTAGCAGTTTACTTCCCTTCAAAAACCATGTTATGGAGTTGGTACAGTTCTCAAACCTCAAAGACTTCTACCGGCTTGTCTGAGTCCCTAACAGTCAATGTGTCAGTAAGCTAAACAGTCATGGAGAAATATCTCACTATAACCAAGGCTATTTTAGCTCTTTACAGAAGGCTAATTTATTATATAACTTTTTATTTGAAGTAAAATATAACTCAACAGCAGCACAGACCTTTTTTCATTTTATTCTAGTAATAGTTTGGAGCCCTAAAGCTCTTTTTTCTACATTAGAACATTTTTCCTTATTTTTCAGTGTAAGTTTCCACAGGCTTCCCAATTTTTATAGGAACAATGAGGAACCAATATTTTGAATATTCCTTTTATATGTGGCATAGGAGTGAGCAGCATAAAAATGCCAGGCATGAATATCAGCATATTTTTTTTGCCATGCAACTCTAAATTTTCCAAAGCTTCTGTTTTACATAAGTATCTGTGTTATGTCTCACTGTGTGAAAAACACACTATAATACTTTTAGTCTTTAATTGCCCTCTCACAACTCCCATAGAGAGTTTTTGTTCTTCAGGCCAGGATGATGTGAAACACAAAGGCATATGAGATATATACTCTCTTGCAGCAATATTATCTGCCCTTCATCCTGTCCTAATAGTCTAGTTTATTTCCTCAGAAGTTTTACTGCAGTACTTTTTAGCTGCAGCCAAAGTGTCATTTAGCCTGCCACAGCCCTCTTGTGATTCAGCTATAAGGTACTACATAAAGAAGAAGATTTGATTCTTCCTAAAAATATTGATTATCCGCACATTTTACACTTTTGCTGGAAAAAAACAAACGCGGTACTTCGCTTCAAAAAGGGAAGGAAGGATACAGCTCAAAACGACAGGCCTATTTCCTTGACAAGCATAGTTTGCAAAGTTATGGAGAAACTACTAAAAATCAAATCTATCTTATTTTGGAATCCTTCAACTTTTTTCAGTGAGACAACATGGGTTCAGAGAAGTTAGATCAACACTAACAAACTTATTAGAATTTTATAATGAAGTATGCAGGATATTACAGGAAAGAGAGGGCTGGGTGGATTGCATGTTCCTAGATTTTCAGAAGGCATTTGATACGGTCCCACACCAGAGACATTTTAAGAAACTGAAAGTGATGGCGAGCATAGGTGGAAATGCCTTGGAATGGATTAAAACTAATTTAGAATGAAAGGAAAAGTAGGTCAGAGTAAGGCAGTCAGCATCTGAATAGAGAAGGGTTAGTAGTGGGGTTCCACAGAGTTCAGTGTTAGGGCTACTTTTGTTCCTTGTATATGCAATTGACTTAGCACATGATGAAAAGATTGTGAAGAAAGTAAGAGACGAGAACAATGGCAGAAAACTTCAGGAAGAACTAAATAATCTAAATGAGTGGTCAGAAAAGTGGCTAATGAAATTCAAAATTTCAAAATGTAAGGTATGAGAATGGGTACGAATGCGAGAAGGACCAATATTGGATACTCGGTAGCAGTTGCAGATCTAGCAGTAAACATATTGGCAGATTTGTCTCTAGAAACGCAAACTAATGGCATAGTAAGGGCAGCATATGATTTCTAAGCTAATGTAAGGGTAGTCGTCAGACACTTGGACAAGGAAAATGGTCAGATATATTAATGTAACTTACATGAGGCAAAAGTTTGAATATGCACCCCCCGCTTGGTATCCACACTTAAAAAAGCACATAATTAAGCAGGAAAAAGTTCAAAGACATGCCATGAAACTAGTGCCAGAAATACGCAATCTCAATTATGAAGACAGGCTCAGCGAATTAGACTTATCATCGAAGTTGGAAGAATGAGGGGGGATATGGTGACGGTTGTAAATGTCTTCATGGTTTTGAAAGAGTGGATAAGGATCGATAATTTGATAAGGCTGGTTTTAGAACTAGAGGTCATAATTTTAAGCTTCATAAGGAAACTCCTTTGCAGGATGTAAGGAAGTACTGTACTTTTTTAGTCTAGGAGTAGTTGGTGATTGAAATTTGCTAAGCGAGGAGTTGGTTAACTCAATTCATAGTTTTGAGGACAAATACGATGAGTATCACAGAGCACAAAAATGGAACAGACCAGGAGACGGAGAGTTACGAGCATGAGGCTCTTTCCCGTAAGCACAATTACGTAATTGCACACACACACACAAAAATGTAAGGTAATGAGAATGGGTACAAGTGCAAGAAGGCCCAAGCTTGACTACTCGGTGGCTGGAGTACAACTTCAAGAGACAGAAAATGAGAGAGATCTAGGAGTAAACATACTGGCAGATTTGTCTCCAGAAATACATATAAATGGCATAGTAAGGGCAGCATATGCATTCTTATCAAATGTAAGGGTAGCCTTCAGGCACATGGACAAGGAAATGTTCAGAAATATTTTTGTAACCTATGTGAGGCCAAAACTCGAATATGCAGCCCCCTTTTGGAATCCGCACTTGAAAAAGCACATAGCTAAGCTTGAAAAAGTTCAAAGACATGCCACGAAACTAGTGCCAGAAATACGCAATCTCAGTTATGATGAGAGGCTGAGGGAATTAGACTTACCATCACCCGAAGCTAGAAGAGTGAGGGGGGATATGGTGACAGTCTTTAAATTCCTTCATGGTTATGACAGAGTGGATAGGGATCGATATTTTGATATGGCTGGCTCTAGAACTAGAGGTCATAGTTTGAAGCTTCGTAAGAAAACTTGTTTGCAGGATGTAAGAAAATACTTTTTCAGTGTAAGAGTAGTTGATAATTGGAATTGGCTAAGCGAGGAGGTAGTTAATGCTATCTCAATCCATAGTTTTAAGGACAGGTATGATAAGTATGACTAAGTATAAAATGGAACCGATGAGGAGACGGGAAGATACGAGCTTTGGGCTCTTTCCCGTAAACACAATTAGGTAATTACAATTAGGTAATTACACACACACACACACTCAGTTGTTAACATGGCACGGGAGAGAAAATGTAGGATTTTGATTATGGGAGTTGCGTAGAAGGGAATTTCCTACGCCAACATGTAATGGAACCAACGAGGGCCAGGGGTGGGGATGAGCCATCACTACTTGATCTAGTATTCACAGATAATGTGTTGGATATTGAAAAAATTGAGTATGAACCACCAATTGGAAAGAGTGACCACTGTGTGTTGTTGATGGAGTATATCATTGAAGATATTCTGCCCGAGAGTAGAGGCACTGAGGACATGAGGAGGAACTATCTGAAAGGAGATTACATCAAAATGAATGAGCTTTTTGCAGTTATTGACTGGAGAATCTTATTTTACAACAAATCTGTACAAGAAATGTATGACATCTTTTGTGAGAAATATGGGAAGATAGTAGATTGCTGCATACCTGTCACCAAAGTAGGTGTAATTCATGCCTGAGAGAAATGGTTCGATAATGAGTGTAAAAGAGCTAAGGAGTGGAGAGACAAATGCTGGAAAAGGTATAGGAAGAATAAAAACATAAATGCCTGGCAAACCTACAAAAGAGCAAAAAATGACTACCTAAGTAAAAGGAGAGAGGCAGAGTGAGACTATGAGAGGGACATCGCCAGGAAGGCTAAAGAAAATCTCAGCCTTTTCCACAGCTTTATCAGAGGTAATCTGAAGGTAAAAGAACAGGTTTTAAGGCTAAAGAGAGCGGATGGAAGCATCACTGAGACGGATGAAGAGATCTGCAAAGAACTGAACAAGGAGTTTCAGTCAGTATTTACAGTAGAAAATACCCCACCCCCTCAGATTGCAGAGAGAGAAGCTCAAGGGCCGGTATTAGAGAACATCAACCTTACAGCCACAGAGGTATGCAAAGCGCTGATGGATTTAGATGTTCATAAAGCTACAGGTCCTGATGACATATCCCCTCATGAACTTAAAAAATGCGCAAACTCAATATCAGTGGCACTAAGTATCATATTTAAAAAGTCACTGGAGTCAGGGGAGATTCAAAGAAGCTGGAAACAAGCAAATGTGATACCTATCTTTAAAAAGGGAAGGAGGAATACGGCTCTGAACTATAGACCAGTTTCCTTGACCAGCATAGTTTGCAAAGTTATGGAGAAACTACTAAGGAAACATATCTCTATTCACTTGGAATCCTTCAACTTTTTGTCAGTGAGGCAACATGGCTTCAGAGAAGGTAGATCAACAGTAACAAACTTATTAGAATTTTATGATGAGGTAATCCGAATCTTACAGGAAAGAGAGGGCAGGGCAGATTGCATATTCCTAGACTTCCAGAAAGCATTTGACACTGTTCCACATGGGAGACTTATTAGGAAGCTGCAAGCAATGGCTGGAATAGGTGGAAATGTCTTGGAATGGATAAAAACTTACTTAGAAGGAAGGGAACAGAGGGTTAGAGTAAGACACTCAGTGTCTGAATGGAGAAGAGTTAGTAGTGGAGTTCCTCAGGGTTTAGTTTTAGGGCCACTTTTGTTCCTTGTATATGTAAATGACCTACCAGAGTCTGTAAATTCATTCATGAATATGTTTGCAGATGATGCAAAGATTGTGAAGAAAGTAAAAAACGAGAACAATGGTAGAGAACTTCAGGAAGATCTAAATAGTCTGCATGAGTGGTCAGAAAAGTGGCTAATGAAATTCAAAACTTCAAAATGTAAGGTAATGAGAATGGGTACAAGTGCAAGAAGGCCCAAGCTTGACTACTCGGTGGCTGGAGTACAACTTTAAGAGACAGAAAATGAGAGAGATCTAGGAGTAAACATACTGGCAGATTTGTCTCCAGAAATACATATAAATGGCATAGTAAGGGCAGCATATGCATTCTTATCAAATGTAAGAGTAGCCTTCAGGCACATGGACAAGGAAATGTTCAGAAATATTTATGTAACCTATGTGAGGCCAAAACTCGAATATGCAGCCCCCTTTTGGAATCCTCACTTGAAAAAGCATATAGCTAAGCTTGAAAAAGTTCAAAGACATGCCACGAAACTGGTGTCAGAAATATGCAATCTCGGTTATGATGATAGGCTAAGGGAATTAGACTTACCATCAGTCGAAGCTAGAAGAGTGAGGGGGGATATGGTGACAGTCTTTAAATTCCTTCATGGTTATGATAGAGTGGATAGGGATCGATATTTTGATATGGCTGGCTCTAGAACTAGAGGTCATAGTTTGAAGTTTGGTAAGAAAACTTGTTTGCAGGATGTAAGGAAATACTTTTTCAGTGTAAGAGTAGTTGATAATTGGAATTGGCTAAGCGAGGAGGTAGTTAATGCTATATCAATCCATAGTTTTAAGGACAGGTATGATAAGTATGACTAAGTATAAAATGGAATCGATGAAGAGACGGGAAGCTACGAGCTTTGGGCTCTTTCCCGTAAACACAATTAGGTAAATACAATTAGGTAAATACACACACACACACACAGAGTAGAAAATATCCCACCCCCTCAGATTGCAGAGAGAGAAGCTCAAGGGCCGGTATTAGAGATCATCAACCTTACAGCCACAGAGGTTTGCAAAGCGCTGATGGATTTAGATGTTCATAAAGCTACAGGTCCTGATGACATATCCCCTCATGTGCCAAAAAAATGCGCAAACTCAATATCAGTGGCACTGGGTATCATATTTAAAAAGTCACTGGAGTCAGGGGAGATTCCAAGATGCTTTAAACAAGCAAATGTGATACCTATCTTCAAAAAGGGAAGGAGGGATACGGCTCTGAACTATAGACCAGTTTCCTTGACCAGCATAGTTTGCAAAATTATGGAGAAACTACTAAGGAAACATATCTCTCTTCACTTGGAATCCTTCAACTTTTTGTCAGTGAGGCAACATGGCTTCAGAGAAGGTAGATCAACAGTAACAAACTTATTAGAATTCTATGATGAGGTAAGCCGAACCTTACAGGAAAGAGAGGGCAGGGCAGATTGCATATTCCTAGACTTCCAGAAAGCGTTTGACACTGTTCCACACGGGAGACTTATTAGGAAGCTGCAAGCAATGGCTAGAATAGGTGGAAATGTTTTGGAATGGATAAAAACTTACTTAGAAGGAAGGGAACAGAGGGTTAGAGTAAGACACTCAGTGTCTGAATGGAGAAGAGTTAGTAGTGGAGTTCCTCAGGGTTTAGTTTTAGGGCCACTTTTGTTCCTTGTATATGTAAATGACCTACCAGAGTCTGTAAATTCATTCATGAATATGTTTGCAGATGATGCAAAGATTGTGAAGAAAGTAAAAAACGAGAACAATGGTAGAGAACTTTAGGAGTATCTAAATAATCTGCATGAGTGGTCAGAAAAGTGGCTAATGAAATTCAATACTTCAAAATGTAAGGTAATGAGAATGGGTACAAGTGCAAGAAGGCCCAAGCTTGACTACTCGGTGGCTGGAGTACAACTTCAAGAGACAGAAAATGAGAGAGATCTAGGAGTAAACATACTGGCAGATTTGTCTCCAGAAATACATATAAATGGCATAGTAAGGGCAGCATATGCATTCTTATCAAATGTAAGGGTAGCCTTCAGGCACATGGACAAGAAAATGTTCAGAAATATTTATGTAACCTATGTGAGGCCAAAACTCTAATAGGCAGCCCCCTTTTGGAATCCGCACTTGAAAAAGCACATAGCTAAGCTTGAAAAAGTTCAAAGTCATGCCACGAAACTGGTGCCAGAAATACGCAATCTCAGTTATGATGAGAGGCTGAGGGAATTAGACTTACCATCAGTCGAAGCTAGAAGAGTGAGGGGGGATATGGTGACAGTCTTTAAATTCCTTCATGGTTATGATAGAGTGGATAGGGATTGATATTTTGATATGGCTGGCTCTAGAACTACAGGTCATAGTTTGAAGCTTGGTAAGAAAACTTGTTTGCAGGATGTAAGGAAATACTTTTTCAGTGTAAGAGTAGTTGATAATTGGAATTGGCTAAGCGAGGAGGTAGTTAATGCTATCTCAATCTATAGTTTTAAGGACAGGTATGATAAGTATGACTAAGTATAAAATGGAACCGATGAGGAGACGGGAAGATACGAGCTTTGGGCACTTTCCCGTAAACACAATTAGGTAATCACACACACACACACACACACACACACACACACACACACACACACACACACACACACACACACACACACACACACACACATGGATTTAGATGTTCATAAAGCTACAGGTCCTGATGACATATCCCCTCATGTGCTTAAAAAATGCGCAAACACAATATTAGTGGCACTAAGTATCATATTTAAGGAGTCACTGGAGTCGGGGGAGATTCCAAGATGCTGGAAACAAGCAAATGTGATACCTATCTTCAAAAAGGGAAGGAGGGATACGGCTCTGAACTATAGACCAGTTTCCTTGACCAGCATAGTTTGCAAAGTTATGGAGAAACTACTAAGGAAACATATCTCTCTTCACTTGGAATCCTTCAACTTTTTGTCAGTAAGGCAACATGGCTTCAGAGAAGGTAGATCAACAGTAACAAACTTATTAGAATTTTATGATGAGGTAAGCCAAATCTTACAGGAAAGAGAGGGCTGGACAGATTGCATATTCCTAGACTTCCAGAAAGCGTTTGACACTGTTCCACACGGGAGACTTATTAGGAAGCTGCACTCAATGGCTAGAATAGGTGGAAATGTTTTGGAATGGATACAAACTTACTTAGAAGGAAGGGAACAGAGGGTTAGAGTAAGACACTCAGTGTCTGAATGGAGAAGAGTTAGTAGTGGAGTTCCACAGGGTTCAGTTTTAGGGCCACTTTTGTTCCTTGTATATGTAAATGACCTACCAGAGTCTGTAAATTCATTCATGAATATGTTTGCAGATGATGCAAAGATTGTGAAGAAAGTAAAAAACGAGAACAATGGTAGAGAACTTCAGGAAGATCTAAATAATCTGCATGAGTGGTCAGAAAAGTGGCTAATGAAATTCAATACCTCAAAATGTAAGGTAATGAGAATGGGTACAAGTGCAAGAAGGCCCAAGCTTGACTACTCGGTGGCTGGAGTACAACTTCAAGAGACAGAAAATGAGAGAGACCTAGGAGTAAACATACTGGCAGATTTGTCTCCAGAAATACATATAAATGGCATAGTAAGGGCAGCATATGCATTCTTATCAAATGTAAGGGTAGCCTTCAGGCACATGGACAAGGAAATGTTCAGAAATATTTATGTAACCTATGTGAGGCCAAAACTCGAATATGCAGCCCCCTTTTGGAATCCGCACTTGAAAAAGCACATAGCTAAGCTTGAAAAAGTTCAAAGACATGCCACGAAACTGGTGCCAGAAATACGCAATCTCAGTTATGATGAGAGGCTGAGGGAATTAGACTTACCATCACTCGAAGCTAGAAGAGTAAGGGGGGATATGGTGACAGTCTTTAAATTCCTTCATGGTTATGATAGAGTGGATAGGGATCGATATTTTGATATGGCTGGCTCTAGAACTACAGGTCATAGTTTGAAGCTTGGTAAGAAAACTTGTTTGCAGGATGTAAGGAAATACTTTTTCAGTGTAAGAGTAGTTGATAATTGGAATTCGCTAAGCGAGGAGGTAGTTAATGCTATCTCAATCCATAGTTTTAAGGACAGGTACGATAAGTATGACTAAGTCTAAAATGGAACCGATGAGGAGACGGGAAGCTACGAGCTTTGGGCTCTTTCCCGTAAACACAATTAGGTAATCACAATTAGGTAATCACACACACACACACACACACACACACACACACACACACACACACACACACACACATATATATATATATATATATATATATATATATATATATATATATATATATATATATATATATATATATATATATATATATATATATATATATATATATATATATATATATATATATATATATATTAAATAATGTAGTGAATCGCATATAATGTTTGTATAATAAGTTCAGTATTATTCATTATACAATACTTGAATAAAATGCCAAAAGTAAGTTATTTTGCTTCCAAATGTCTTTGGAAATGAAACTGGAAGAAGTAAAAATGCATTTTCTCCTCTAGTCTCGCGCTATATATACAAAGAGAAAAGTTTATTTGTCTACTTTTATTACGTCTATTATTTTTTCTCCTGAATTACATGTTTTAAAAAATTCCCATGCCTACTATAGTGTATGGCTGTCAAAAACATTTTGAATTTTTAAATAGGATATATAGTAATCTTGGTGTGTATTGTTTTATATGTAAGTCATATCCCATTAATGCATTTCAAGTACAATTTTTATCGGTTTTAATATTTTGCAGGTATTAAACCAAACCTTGCCCAAGGAGCGAATAAGGTCTTCCTTCATGGAGTACTGTACTTAGAAGTTATTGAAGCAAAAGATCTCCCTAATGCTGATGCAGCTTGGTTCCGATCATCAAAAGATGTGTCAGATCCCTATGTAACAGTTGATATTTGCTGTGATGGCAAGAAGACAAATCGCATTGCTAAGACTTCCATAATTTATGATTCTTTAAATCCACACTGGGGAGAGAAATTTCGAATAGACGTGTGTCATGAAGCTGAATCACTCTTATTCACCGTCAAAGATATGGATTTAGTCACTGTAGAATGTATATGTTACATGAGTATTCTGGCTATAGACCTATTGAAAGGAGAGCCGGTTCCTGGATTCATTCCACTGATAGGTAAAAAAGGCAAACATGATGGGTCAATCAATATTGCCTTGCGGTACATTCCAGTCTCTTCAATCACACATTCTCTTGAAGTTCCAGAAACTGTTTTTCCCTTACGTACTGGCTGTCAAGTAAAACTATATCAGGATGCGCATACTCCAGCAATGCCCCCAATAACTGATGTACCAGGTGTTTCTGGGGAGCCTTATGTACCTACACAGCTGTGGATTGATACTGCTGATGCTATTGAGAAAGCTCAAAAGTTTATATATATTGTTGGCTGGAGTGTAAAGACTGATATCACTCTTGTAAGGGATGGAGAGAATGAGAATCTAGGAGATATTCTAAAAAGGAAAGCAAAGGAGGGGGTAAGGGTAATTGTTATGGTGTGGAATGAACCACTGAACGAAAATAATCTTTTACCTGGCATTATGGGTACTCATGATGAAGAAACTCGAAATTTCTTTGAGGAAACAGAAGTGGAGGTATTTTTGGCCCCCCGCCGGAAGGACAAAGGCAAGATTATGGAAAATAACGTGGTTGCCACCATTTACAGTCACCATCAGAAATGCGTAATTTTGGATGCTGAGGTAGAAGGAGAGGCCAGAAGACGTGTTGTGGCATTTGCTGGTGGAATTGATCTCACAAATGGTCGTTGGGATGTACCAGATCATCCCTTATTCAAAACCCTGCCAAAACAGCACCAACATGACTTTTACAATGGGGTTTGTGAGTCATCTGTCAGTGTAGGACCACGTCAACCATGGCATGATATCCACATGTTTGTAGAAGGTCCCGTTGTTCATGATATTCTCAACAACTTTATTGAACGGTGGAAGCGACAAGCAACTGACAGAGAAAGCAGGCTTCTTCCAGTTACAAATGATAACTTTGTCCTGGAATGGAAAACGCCCAATAAGTTATCATGGAATGCTCAGTTTTTCCGATCCATAAACTCAGATTCTGTGGACTTTCACCACAGTGTTCTGGATTGCTTGTTAACTAAAAAAGAGGGGAAATTTGATAATTCCATTCAGCGAGCATATGTTCATCACATAAGAAAAGCCAAGCGATTTATATACATTGAAAATCAATATTTTCTTGGCTCTGCTCATAGTTGGTTTGTCGGTGATGCAAAGTGTCCCCACCTTATTCCTATAGAACTGACAGTTAAGATTATAAATTCCATAAAAGCTGGTGAGGACTTTAGAGTTTATGTTGTACTTCCCCTTCATCCAGAAGGAGACCCTACATCACCACCTATCCAGGAAATTCTTTACTGGCAATATCGTACAATGGAAATGATGTACAGAAAAATAGCCAAGGAAATCCGTGCGGCAGAGATTGATGCCCATCCGTCTGATTACTTGGGATTCTTCTGTTTGGGGAAACGTGAAAGCCCTGATGAGGTTCCAGATGGTTTAGAAAAGCCAGATTCAAGCTCAGTTGCAAGAAAGGTGAGAGAATCTTTACGATTTATGATATATGTGCACTCAAAGATGGCCATATTTGATGATGAATACATTATCATTGGCTCTGCAAATATTAATGAGCGGAGTATGAGTGGGAATCGTGACACTGAAATGGCGGTAGGTGCTTATCAACCTCAGCATACCAAAGAAGAATGTGGAGATAACAACATCGCTGGTGACATACGATCATTCCGTCTTGCACTGTGGGCTGAGCACTGTGGTGCACATATGCAGGAGCATATGACTCCCGCTAATGTATCATGTATGAAAGCAATGAGAGATTTAGGAGCTGATAACCTTTCAAAGTTCAGTGTATCTGCCCCAGAACACAATGACTCGCATTTGCTGACATATCCTATACATATTACTGCTGATGGGGATGTAAAGGCTAGAGAAGACTTTGAAAAATTCCCTGATACTGGAGGATCTGTTTTGGGTAAAATTTCAAACTTCTTGCCAAATATATTAACTGCATAATAAACAAATTAAATTTTCCAAACAAAAACAAAATTAATAGCTGTTGAATTTTGCCGATGAATTCTTGTACACAAGATTAATAGGCTATTTAATTTTTAAAGATTGCATTAAAGATTCACCCTGTACATATGTACAGATATATCACGATGAATTATTTTTAACTTATGAACTATATATGTACTGGTGTTTTAAGCTGAACATCTACTGTAATGAAGGAGTGCCACCAATTTTGGATTTCATGTTGTAATAATATAATGTCACTTCATTTCTTACGGCAGGAGCAAGTCATATCATGAATGTATATGGTCTTGTTCAAGGACATTATTTTGACTTGTAGACAACATGTTAATTCGACAAGAGAAAGATGGCCCTTTTTTTTTTAATAGGTCCTTTGATAAAGTGAAGAGCTTCAGTTCTCTGCACTATAAAAGAATGTCATTTGGATATTTCTGTATTAATGTGAAAGTGTAAAATCAGCTATTCAGTATATTGGAAATTTTGAATTTTCACTGTGAATAAACTACATCCAGCCCTGTATGATGGTATATATTTACTGTACTTTAAAATCAGAAATACTGTAGTTATTGCAATTGCTCGATTAATGGTAGTGATTCACTGTCTCTTGATTTTAAAATGTTATGTTTATGAATGTTGTCCTAGATAAGAGTCAATCTTTGAGTAGTGACATGAAAATAAGTCTATAGATGCTGACTTATGTACCAGAAAATATTAAAAAAAAATTGAGTTTTTCAGCAGTTTATTTGAATACCAGGTTTTTTGAGAGCCCTATTTCACTAGCAACATACATATAAGACAAATAATTAATTTCACATATATGTGTTACTTGCTTACATTAAACAATATTTTCAATTAATTACTTTATTTGTTATTACTCACTGGAGCCTCATCTTCAGAATGCAATTCTCTCTTGAAAGTGGTACGAAAACCAGAACTATTTTTCCGATAGCAATCAATATAAATTGGATTCATCGTTTCCTTAACCCAAATGATTACTTATTTAAATCTTTATAGCAATACTTCATGCATTAGTTAATTGAATAAAAACTACGAAAATGTAAATCCTACACAAAAATAATTAAGAAAATACAAAGAGATAAAAAACGGAGCATAATTTTAATTCACTGAACCTGTGCAGGAGGAGAGTTAATGGTGTAAGTGGAAGATGGTGAGGAAGGGACTGGTATGTTATGTACTTAGAAACCTAAATAATGAAATATTATTCATTCTCTTTGTATTCCATTAAGGAAGTAGCATATTCAAAGTCTGAGAAGTAGAATAATTCAAAAGATTTGCTTTGATAAAGGTAGCCTTCAGGCACATGGAAAAGGAAATGTTCAGAAATACTTATGTAACCTATGTGAGGCCAAAGCTCGAATATGAAGCCCATTTTTGGAATCCACACTTGAAAAAGCACACAATTTAGCTGGAAAAAGTTCAAAGACATGCCACGAAACTGGTGTCAGAAATACGCAATCTCAGTTATGAGGAGAGGCTGAGGGAGTTAGACTTACCTTCACTCGAAGCTAGAAGAATGTGGGGGATATGGTTATGGTATTTAAATTCCTTCTTGGTTATGACAGAGTAGATAGAGATCGATATTTTGATATGGATGTCACTAGAACTATAGGTCATAGTGTGAAGCTTTTTAAGAAAACTTCTTTGCAGGCTGTAAGGAAGTACTTTTTTAGCGTAAGAGTAGTTATGACTAAAATTCGCGAGGTGAGGAGAAAGTTAATGCTAACTCAATCCATAGTTTTAAAGCCAAGTATGATAAGTATCACTAGGTTCAAAAATGTAAACGATCAGGAGACGGGAAGTTAAGAGCTTTGGGCTCTTTCACGTAAGCACAATTAGGTAATTACACACATATACACACACACACACACACACACACACACATATACATATATATATATATATATATATATATATATATATATATATATATATATATATATATATATATATATATATATATATATATATATGAATCATTATTTACCCCGACCGGGACTCGAACCTAGGACTTATAATTACTAAGTCAAGGCGCTACCAACTACACACCACAGAAGGTTAAAAGGAATCCAACCTTATAGCTTATATCTGCTATACTTAGGAATGAACGCATTCTATCTGAATGCCACCAGGTTCATATGCGAAAATGAAGCCGCGAGTGAGGTTGGGGAATCCGTAATATGAACATAGTGGCATTCAGAGAGAATGCGTTCATTCCTAAGTACAGCAGATATAAGCTATAAGGTTGGATTCCTTTTAACCTTCTGTGGTGTGTAGTTGGTAGTGCCTTGACTTAGTAATTATAAGTCCTAGGTTCGAGTCCTGGTCGGGGTAAATAATGATTCATGTTTTCACATATGTTATGTGTTTATTTGGTTATTGTATGACCCGAAAGAGATTGGGAATTGAATTAAATGCAAAAATGAAGCCACGAGTGAGGTTGGGGAATCTGTAATATGAACCTAGTGGCATTCAGATAGAATGCGTTCATTCCTAAGTATAGCAGATATAAGCTATAAGGTTGGATTCCTTTTAACCTTCTGTGGTGTGTAGTTGGTAGCGCCTTGACTTAGTAATTATAAGTCCTAGGTTCGAGTCCCGGTTGGGGTAAATAATGATTCATGTTTTCACATATGTAATGTGCTTATTTGGTTAATATATATATATATATATATATATATATATATATATATATATATATATATATATATATATATATATATATATATATGGATTCGGTTTTACGTCACGAACTCCCTTTTCTACTAAGGGCGAGGACGGTTGCCTTCTTAAGAAGGACTTGTATTGGCAGATGTAATCGTTACCCTGAGTGTATGCCCTTACTAACCTCAGTCCGTGACGGGGCGTGAACCCTCGACCTGCCGCCTCAGAGTCGCAGACGCTACCATTTGCGACTCTGATATATATATATATATATATATATATATATATATATATATATATATATATATATATATATATATATATATATTGTTTGTTCCGGTTTTACGTCACGGACTCCCTTTTCTACCTCGGGCTAGGTCGGTTACCTTCTTGCAAAGGACTTGTTTTGACAGATGTAATCATTACCCTGAGTGCATGCCCTTGCTAACCTCAGACCGTGACGGGGCGCGAACCCTCGAGCTGACGCCTCAGAGTCGCGGATGCTACTGATTGAGCCACGGTAACTACATATATATATATATATATATATATATATATATATATATATATATATATATATATATATATATATATATATATATATATATATATATATATATATGTATATATATGCTTTTTTTTTTATGAGTGTGGCACTGGGACAGGCAGAAACTGCCCTCATCAATAAAGGCCCGGGCACGAGAAAATACCAAGATGAAGAAAAAGAAAAAAGTTAAGGACAAGGCAGAGATGAGGTAATGTCACATAAAGGGAAACGACAGACAGAAAAAAACAGTCAAAGAGCAGAGGACCCAGAGATAAGGAGGACTAGGCCCTGAGATGACGATAGATCTGTTTTTTGAAGGATGAAAGGTCATAAGAATTAGCAAAAGACAGAAGGAGGAAGAGAGTTCCAGAGTCTGGAGGTAGATGGGAAGAAGCAGTCGCTGCACCAACCAATCCGCGAGCTACAAATCTCCACATAGTACCTGTGAGATGAGGCCGCTTGGCGAATGTTACGTGGCCTCGGCTGTCGTAAGGCATATTAAAGATGCCTAAAGCTTCACAAGGCATTTCAGGGATGCCTAAATGTGCCGGGTGGCAATGACGCCCACGATGTCCCACCGACCACCATGAGTAGTTACAAAGAGTCAGTCAGAGATCGCGCCTTTTCAGGAGCAGACGTGACGTTTATAGCTTAGCTAGCCTCCCCTTTGGGGGCGAATCTGGAATCGTTCGTGACAGGAACTGTAGTAATGGGAGCTCTGAGGAATAAGCGTAACTTAGAAATAAATACATATAAAGAAGATGCTTTTCACCAACCATGCAACCAAAAGAAAGAACATATTGACACCTTTGTGTGAAATAGTGATCACACGACACTGGTGACAACTAGTGGAATTACACCACGACATTTGGTGACACTTGGTGGAATAATAGTCACACGACATTTGGTGACCAGCTCAGGATCAATCCATGCCATTACTACTATGAAGAGAAAGAAGAATTAAAAATACAGAAGAAAAAATATATAGCATCTATGGAAGAAAAGTTCAAGTGATGAAAACTTCTAGACGCTAACAAGCAGCAAGAGAGCGACGCCGAGAATGTCAGAGCTCCCCCTTCACCTACAGTATCATATTACCAGATCCAGCCACTCTCCCCCACCCCCGTATTGGCAAGGCCCCCTGCAGTAAAAGGACAACGAGAGCCTTCATGGATGCCACCGTCACAGAAGAAAGAAGAACTCCCTCCTCCATTGCCTGCGACCAAGATGTTCTACAAGTGGTTTCTCAAAATAGCTAAGTACTTGTGATCTGTATCCAGTGAGTAATGGGACAATTATTAAAAGAAATTGAGGTTGGTGGATGCCGCCATTTTGCCTTGTAGTTATGCTTTGACTCTGCCAACCCACCTATGAGGGGTGTGGCTCCTAGTAAGTTAATAAAAGTAGAATTTCTGTACCCACTACTAATATGGATAATTTGCACTAATAGCTATAAGCAGTAATAAACTTCATTTTTGTTATTATTTGAATAATATAATGAGAAATTGTATTTGAAGGGTGTTCAGTTTACTTGTATCAATGCCAAAGTTGATATTAAGGCAAATGTATAGATTTTAATTGAAAAGATTTAATGTACGTGTAAAATCATTTTTATATTAATTTCTTAAAGTGTAAGAAATCGAGTGAGAAAATCCTTGCACCTGTTTTCAAGGTTCTTTTTTTTTATTTTTTCAGTGTTATATTTTGGTGAGAAATATTTTTTTTTTTCAACAGAGATGACAGATCGTTCTTCTAATGTCTTTATGATGAAGAAATTGATATTACAATACGTGTGTAGCATGTTTTTTTGAAGAATAGGAAAAATTTGTGATATTATTTAGATGAGTTTTTAATTTCGCACTATGCAGGCGAAAATAAGAAAGAGTAAACTCGAGTAAATTTGTGCTGTGCTGGGATAGGGGAGTTTTTAGTTTGACCCTAACGTAGCTTAGAGGGGAGGAAGAATGGGACCTAATAGCCGTGAGGGATACGCCTCGAGAGCCCACCAACAAACTCTCTGTTGGAGGGAAAGAAAAAAGTTGTTGTGTAGCCATAATGCACCCTCTTGGGAGTAGAGGGGGACCTAGGACTTGTGAGGCAGTC
>JAXCGZ010007611.1:122500-125000 GCA_037179515.1 Halocaridina rubra
TCATAAGTCAGTTTCTTAGATAGCTCTGCCCCGTTTTTGTAAACTAATGATAGTTAGAAAATTTCAAGGCTCTCATAGAAGTATGTATGATGCTTTGTCAGAAATATATGAGATATTTCAGTTTGGTGGTGGAGAGTGTCGTAAGGCATATTAAAGATGCCTATTGCTTCACAAGGTATTTCAGGGATGCCTAAATGTGCCGGGTAGCAGTGACGCCCACGATGACCCACCAACCGCCATGACAAAGAGTCAGTCAGAGATTGGGCCTTGTCGGGAGCAGACGTGACATTCACAGCTTAGCTAGCCTCCCCCTTGGGGGTGAGAATCTGGAATCGTTCGTGACAGGAACTGTAGTAATGGGAGCTCTGAGGAATAAGTGTAACTTAGAAATAAATACATATAAAGAAGATGCTTTTCACCAACCACGCTACCAAAAGAAAGAACATATTGACACCCTCGTGTGAAATAGTGAGCACACTACACTGGTGACAACTAGTGGAATTACACCACGACATTTGGTGACACTCGGTGGAATAATAGTCACACGACACGGCAGTGGGGAAGGGATGCAACTCGCCAACTCATATCAGAGCAGCGATGGAAGTAGTAGCGATAAAAAAGCAAAAGGGAAGATACCTTATGGCAAAGAGAGAAAGAATCCAGATTAGAGGTAAGAGAAGGAACATTAATGAGTCTGACTGCCTCAGAATCAACCCTGTCAAGGAGATGAGTGTAAGAAGAAGCACCTCAGATGTGTGAGCAGTATTCTAAGCAGGGACGGATAAGACCTTTATAAATTATAAGTAACTGTAAAGATGAAAAGTAATGACGAAAACGAAACAAAACCTCCAATTTTTGGAGGAAGATGTAGAAATTTGGATTATGTGATTCCTCCAAATCAAGTTGGAGGCAATTTGGATTCCTAATATGTTGATAGAGTTAAGAGGGTAAATTTCATTAGTTTCGAAGACAATAGGGTTATCAGGAGGAGAAGAAGATAAATAGATAGCCAGAAACTGTGTCTTGGAGGCATTGAATCTAACTAAATTTTGAGTGCCCAGTCAGATATTCTTTGCAAATCGGAATTAAGAGTAGGAGAAAGAGTGATACGAGGCTGAGTACGAGTAACAGATGAAGGTTGTGAAGAAAAGACAGAGGAAAAGTGAAGGGTAGAATCATCAGCAAAGGCATGAAGAAGAGAGGAAGATAGGGATTGTAGAAGATCATTGATGAAGAGAAGGAACAGAGTAGGTGAAAGAACAGAGCCCTGTGGAACACCACTGGTAACAGAGCAAGGGTTAGATGTCACGCCATCAGCAACTACAGATATAAAACGGTCAGTAAGAAAACTGGATATCAGAAAACAGAAAGAAGGGGTAAAGCCATAGGCAGGGAGTTTGGCCAACAGAACCTTGTGCCAGACTCTGTCAAAAGCCTTAGAGATATCAAGGGCGATGACAAAGGGTTCCCCATAGTTCCTCAGAGAAGATGGCCATACATGAGTAAGATAGGACAGGAGATCACCAGTGGATCTTGCCTTGCGGAAGCCGTACTGGTCATCAGAGATAAGTGAATTAGATTCAAGGCGTTCCAAGAAGTGAGCACTGAGCAAAGTTTTGAATACTTTAGCAATAGAGGAGGTTAGGACAATAGGTCGGTAGTTTGAAAGAAAAGAGCGGTCACCCTTCTTTGGAACAGATTGAACTAGAGCATGCCTCCAAGATGAAGGATAGATACTGGTAGACAGAATGAGGCAAAAAAGATGGCAAAGCACGGGAGCCAGTTCATCTGCAAACTCCTTAAGGAACCTTGCAGGGATACCATCAGGGACCAGATGCCTTGTTTGTCTTTAGCGAGCAAAGAACCTAATGAGCTTTGCATGAAGAAAGGATAAGGGAGGGCATAGGGTTAGAGATGGGTAAAGATTGAGGAACACGTGCGCTGGAATCGTTGATAGAAGAGTTGGCAGAAAAATGAAAGCCAAAGAGAGTGGCTTTTTCAGTGGGAGAGCAAGCTATAGAGCCATCAGAATGAATGAGAGGGGGAAAGCTTAAGTTACAGAAGTTTTTGGAGAGGTTTTTGGCTAAGGACCAGAGGCATTTGTCAGTGGGAGAGGAGTTAAGGTCATCAACTTTCCTTCTTATAAAGGAAGCCTTAGACCTTCGAATCTGAGCAGTACAGCGATTCCTAGATACAATAAAAGCAGAGCGAGTTAAATCAGGAGAGGCTTGGTAAGATCGGTGTGCCCGATTCCTAGCCTGGATAGCCATGGAGCAGGCACGGTCAAACCAAGGTTTAGTGGGAGAGAAAATTTTTGTAGAGGAGGGGATGTACGCCTCCATTCCCGCGGTCATGATCTCGGCAACTTTTAGAGCTACCTGATCAGGGTTGCAGGACCAAAAGCAGTAGTCATTCCATGGGAAGTCAAAGAGAAAGTTACACAAATTTTCATGTTGGGTACGCTCAGAGTGCCAAAGGCAGCACTGAGTAGGAGGAAGTG
>JAXCGZ010007611.1:142500-150000 GCA_037179515.1 Halocaridina rubra
GGAAGCAGCAAGTGATTTTCCTAGTGTGTTGGATGAAATAATTAGGGAGGGGGGTTACCATGCTGGACAATTGTTTAAATATGGATAAGTCCGACTTGTTCTGGGAGCGTATGCCTAGTTGTATGTACATCGCCAAGGAGAAGACAGTACCAAGCCATAAAGTAAGCAAGGAGAGACTGACTTTGCTCTTGAGGGTTAATACTGTTGGAGATTTCAAGCTGAAGCCCTTGTTGGCTTACTTGGCAGAAAATCCAGGGGCACTCAAGTCCATTTGAAAGGGTCAACTGCCTGTAATCTGGGAGTCGCATAAGAAGGCTTGAGTAACCCTAGAGATTTTCGAGGACTGATTCTGCAAACATTTTGTACCAGAAGTGAAGAGGTACTACTTTTCGTTCCTCGGGGTTATGCCCTCTGGGTCTGGTCACTATTTGGATGGCTGTCCCATGGGGAACGCAAGATGCTGTGGTAGTAGTTCGAACTCGTGGCAGGGTGTTAGGAAGGAGATCCAGCCTTAATTCCCAGGCCTCAATCCGTCTGTGTCCACCCCCGGGTGAAGACTAATTATGACATAAAACGTAAGAAATAACCAACTTTCAGACAGATTTCGAGAGTAAATTTCACATTTTCTGAATAAAAGTATAAATTAAATTAAAGTCCTTAACATACCTGTCCATTTATTTCCTTAAATTAATGACATAATATATTCATTACACTAAACTTAAATCACAGGAAAATGTCACGAATTTCAGATTCTCTTCATTAAATGGACAAAGTATTAAAAATTGTTTCAAGAATAAAAATTATATCTGTGAAAAACTTTCACCTCCTTATAAAATATTATACAGTACTGTAATGTTAAAATGCAAAGTTAAGCAAGTGTAACTTATCATCTACGTCCATTATATCTACCGACATTTTATACATCTCAAGAGGGAAACATGTGTGAATCTAAATACAGTTATACTAATATAAAAGAAAAAAATGGGGATACAGAAACCATCAGTCACGTGTTTTTCAACTACAAAATAAATCGTAACACAGTGCAACTGAAGTGAACAAAAGTCACCTCCAGTGAATTTGGTAGAAATCGCAGCATGTAAAATCTCAATGAGTTAAATCCCCAATAAGGGATTTAATTTGTAATATAGGCTGCAATAAGCAGCAACACAGGAAGTGAAGTAATGGCTTCAAGTATCCCGGTCTTATATAAATTCTGCTTTCTAATAAGTAAGAAAAGCATCAGGCAGTCTGACTACATTTATTCTTGGAGGCATGAGAGATTATATAAAGTCAGATGAGGTCACATATTCAATGATTTTTACGATAATTCATTAGATAATAAATAGTGCGTCTCTTCTCCATTACAGTAGCACAAAAACGAGGAACTGTCCTGCGATTTCCAATCACTTTTTATAAAGCATGTCTGCCCAAGTCTTTGAATGTACTAATTAATATGCTAACAGTCGGTTCGGTTATCACACACGAAAAATCTAGTCTTAAAGCTTGTAACTCCCTTTGTTTAATTCAAAGGTAAAGTTTAAAGTAAAATGGAAAGAAGGTTACAATATTTATAATAACTATGGTATATAAAATTAATTTATTCTGATCCATATCATTGTACCAGGACCTACGTATTCTATTTGTTGATACTTTCAAAAATTTTTGCCGGTTTTGGGATCTTGTAAAGAGGAGTAACCCCAGGGTGCTCCAGATGTATTCATATGTACAAGGCAGTACCTAATGTAAACTAACCTGACCTATCCTACACTAACAATATAAGGGGTTATTTAACTTTACTTGGGGTTCTGGGGGGTCATTCATCTATACAAGATAATGATTTTGTATATTTACAACATTAATAATGTTCTGAAAGAGAATGCCAGTCTAAGAACACTTAAATCTCAATACTCTATTTATAACATGACAAGGCCTGGACACAAGTGTTAAGTCCATGAATATGACATATTCCCAGCCTCTTGCTGTATGAGTTGAACTCCGTAAATCTTGGAAAATAAAATGTCCAATCCATTGGTGTATACTGTATATGGAATTAATATTGTCAGGAGCCTCCACTACACAATCACTTGTGAACTAGTTGACTAGACTATGGAATGCACAAGCGTTTAGACTCCCCAGAATCAAAATCTACTGCGTATGTTTGGAAAATAACAACCTGACTAGGTGTTTAACCCTGTTAAACATGTAATTCATGGGCTGAAGAACAAACTTTCATATTATTTTCCTTATCAATGTAATCTGAGATACTGTAAGTATAATAATAAGTCTTCGTTTCCTTTGAATTAGAACGTAGTTTAATTTCATTATCAATTAGTTTCAAGACACTCAGATCTAGAACATAGATAATTAAATTAAAATGGCAGCCATTATAAAAAGAAAACATTAAAAAGCTTTTAACTATAATTATTCGTATAAAAACTGACATTCACTCTGTGAAAAAAGAGATGCACACACATTTAATCTATATAAAATAACTAATACAAAGCCTACTTTATGATAAAGTTTACAGCACCCTTTGAAATCTTTCACAAAGTGTGAAAAGTGTCCCTTATGTAGAAAGATGAAATATTATTGTTTTTCTTCTGTGAAAACCAGTATCGATATACTGTATTGTATATAAAATTGTCCTCGTCAACACATTACTCATGTCTGCAATAATATATTACTAAGACAGAATAACATCAATGGCAACATTGTATAGCCTTATATACTAATATTCATACGCAAAAATACAATATTACATTTTAAATATGATACTGTACAGTGGTATACTCCAATCTCTTGGGAGATAAACTTTAAATCTGGGCACTTCTGACATTCATTCTAATAGTTCTGTAATATATTTAGCTTATAGTAAACTCGACAGCGTTTTATATAAAATTTAGACAGTGCAAAATGCCTAAGCATATAAAATTTGTCCCTAAACTGATTACAGACTCCACAACGTCGTCTGTAAATGTTCTGAAGCACTTTCATTTTGTCTTCAAATGTTTCTTCTGCGCTGTCATTACATGTTGTATTAGACGATGTGGAGATGATACAATAGCTTCTGTCAATGTAGAACCAGGTCGAAGAGCCAGTATCCTCTCGGCTGCCATTACAACAATTTGGGCTAACTGCACAGGAGCACTGTCGTGAAGAAAACCAGGAACTTCTGCCTGTGTGTTCGATTTCCTTGAACTTGCATGAGCTGTTCGGTGCTCTGTTGTTGTAGATATATAGTAAGTTTGGGTGTTCTCTGAGATAGAAGTAGCATCAGACCTTGTCGACTGCGGAAAATTTCGACTAATAGTGACACTGGTAGTGTAAGAGATTGTGATAGGTATAGTGACAGGTTTGTACTCCATTTGGGGACTGAGATTCAAGGCATCACTGAGACTTTGTTCAGAGTTTCCTAAAGGCCATTCTGTTTCAGGACAAGGATCCAATTGCTCCCATTGCGTTTCCCACTGGAAAGCCCTCACAGCTACTCGACCTTCCCCTCCGCCACCCATAACACCCCACGCCATAGACACTCCTCCAGCCAAGGTACGAGAGAGCAAACGTAACAGTGTTGGTGAATAATGATGCTTGAGGGAACACAGGGTAGTAACTGGGCTACAAGGTGCAACATGACCCTCAGGCTGGGACCTCAAATGACATGTTATCAGCGCAAATATAACTTGTCCGATATGATGGATGAAACATCTTTCTGAAGGCCCCACAGATGTGGCTTTTTGATGTCCAGCAGAGCCACGCCAGGCTTCACAACCACAACCGGTCATTCTGGAAAAAAAATTACATGATTATGAAGGTTTATAAAGGTTGAAAATAAATATGTTATGGAAGTTACAATCAAACAGTACTATCACTATGATAACATAAGAATGAACAACTGAATGTTTTCTTTATTAAGATGTAAAATAGTGCCACTGCCACATTTTGCACACACAATTATAGCTCATTCTCTGAACAAAGTTAATTTGCTTTTTGCCTGTTGTTATATATATATATATATATATATATATATATATATATATATATATATATATATATATATATATATATATATATATATATATATATATATATATATATATATATATATATATATATATATATAGATTAAATAAATTATTTACACTTCCCCATATATCAAATGAAAATGTACTATAATTTCGACTTAATTTTTAATCCCCACCTTCATACATACATATACAGTGACCGCAATTCACCTCGTAAGGGGGATGGCAAGGTCAAAGCACACATGTTCACCAAAAACAAATTCACCTCAATTACTCCTCTTAGGTCCATTGTGATAAAGCTAGCCACAATTTCCTGCCACCACAATGCTTGGGTCATCCACAGGGTAAGTGGGCAAGGATTATCTGCTGTGAAGCCTGACAGTCGTAGCTGGTTTACCCCTACAGCTTCATCTCATGGCAACCCCTACACCTACCCATCCTGCTTCAGAGTACTAAGCAGATACGAGAAACTCTTTGACCTGCATCATCTATTTACAATACCCTTCCACTCGTCCTATTCTTTTGGACTCTAGTTTCTGCTCCACTAACATACCACACACATATACACACCCAAGGATCTTTTCACCCCGACCATCCATCTCATTCTAGGTTTTCCTTTCAGTCTTACCCCCACTTACTTTTGTTCTCCACACCCTCTATGTTAGTCATTCCTAAGTCAATTTTTTCCATATCCTCAAACCATCTTAGCACTCTTTGATCTAACTTATTTGACAGTCGATCTCTTCCAACATATGTGTTATGCCTCACCTCTTCATTTTTCAGGCTATCCATTATTGACATAGCTATCACATTTTCAAATACTTCAACTCCATTACATTAATTTGCTCATCCATCATTTCTTGCATTCCAAGTCTCTACTCCAAATAATGTCGTAAGCACAATTATTCCTCCACATACCCTTCTCTATACATTCATTACTATATACTAATTTCTCATCACACTTTCCATCCCACCTAGACATTTACTCGTTTCTTGCACTCTATTTCATCTCTGTATCCACCTCATCCATTCAATACCATATGTACTCTCAGATAATTAAAACTCAATTTACTCAAGCGTAACTCCTATGATTCATATATTCAATCCACAATTTCCTTCTCTCACACACACCTACAAACTCATTCACCAACTACTACAGTCATTTGCATATGGTAACTGATCCATTTTCTAGATCCTTTCATTCTCACCAACTAACTCCAGGCTTTCATAACACTTTTCCATTTACTTCTCTTACCATTCCATCCATATACACATTGAGCAACCATCGTGACATTACACAACCTTGACACAACCCAACATTCTCCTTAAGCCAATAACTCTCATCATTGCCAACGTGCATAATTCCTCTTTTTCAGACAATCACAATACACAAAAGAACGCCTTTTTATCAATCCTACTGATTTTACATGCTAGTTCCCTATCCTGTCCGAGATATTCTAAATAACATAATCTGAAAGCATAATGATGAAATAAGCTGGCAAGAAAGAAACAGACATTATTTGGGCAATCTCCAATACTCAATGCAATTGCCATTTTCACTGCAAGTTCATTAATAAATTCCACAACTGTTACCTGTGCTTTTTGGAGAGCATATTCTCCAAGGCCAATCTATCTCTGAGTAAGAAGATATTATCCAGAGCCAAAGGAGTGTAGAACAAACCAGAACTTAGCATGTGCAGCAAAGCTGAACCTACTTGGTACACAACTGTCCATACCAACTCCTCAGGAACAGAGCATCCACATGCCGTTAGCCGGGTCTGTGAAAAAAAAGAAAGAACTGTATAAATTTAAGCAAACTGATTACCGCCAACTTCATTTATTACTAAGTTCATATAGCTAGATCTACTTACATCATTGATCATCTGGAGTGCATAAATGGCTTTCTACTATGAATGAGTGGTCTCATTTTCTATTAGTATTCATGTATCCAAGTAAGATGCGTAAAAGTAGAGAAGGCTTTTTATCATATTAAGATCATGTAAATTACAAAACCATTAACGTAGGTGATACCTGTTGTACTGTGTGTAAGGTTACCACTATAACTGATATTCCAGTAGATTTTCGACGTGTTTTCACAATTTTACTGACTTACGATTATTTTGTAATAACTTTCAATTTACTGCACGAGAACCTATCAGCAGTTATATCCGAACCATTTACTATACAAGAATTTGACCCCTTCTAATTTTTTACTGACCGTATCGTATCCAAAAGAGACATTTAATGTAATGAAACCTTTTACATATTCAGCAGATTCATGTGTTTTGATAAATAAGAGACTGAGTAAAGTCTTAGCACATAGCACCAAAATATGTTTTCTAACCAATAAATAATACAAGGGAAAATAAATTACATGTAACTCTTTACATATGTAAAAGATATTCATTAGCATGTTATATATATATATATATATATATATATATATATATATATATATATATTATATATATATATATATATATATATATATATATATAGTCTTGCATGATGGCATCGATCTAGAGGGTTTATGTAGTAAGTCCTACAATTAAGGCTTTGGACTTGAACAGTTACGGTCTTTTGCCTATGCCTACAACTACACCTAATATTCTGGCGTATTCGCTACACATCTGACAAATCACAACACTCCCCATCTCTGCTACTTTTTTAAATGCTTTCTTTGGTGCCAGGGCCTGATGAGGGCAATTATCTTGGCCCGTCACTGTGGTACATTCATAAAAAAATTATGATATGGGTACACAATATTATATGAATAAACACTATACATGCATCGTCCTTTTGCACCGCACCTAGATGCCCACGCCAATGTCCTAAAACTCTGCAGAATTGGAAAATAGAATTATTTATGAAGTGTCTGCAATTGAACACTCACTCTATCATATTCAGTAACTTGTCATCCTAGAATTATGTAAATTTGCCTCTTCAAGTGTTTCATCATTTGACGATCATAGAAAACCCCATACCCCCTGAGGGAGGGGGTAAGAATACTTCCTCTGTGTTCCCTTGCGTGTCGTTAAAATCGACTAAATGGTGCGGAGCGAGGGGACTGGGAATCCCCTCCTCTGTATTTACTTCCCACAAAAAATTCAAAGTATTTTCTCTGACTCAGCCACCCCCCTTATAAGGGGGAATATGGCTTTGGTATATGGATGGGCAAAACCTCATAAATATACAGTGTTTTTATACACATATACAGACTTATCGTCTCCAAGGAGGAGCAAGCACATAGCCTGCTTTTGCACATATTTATTCGTCTCTTACAGAGGCCTTATGTAAGACGCTAAGCTCCATGTACATATCACTACCAATTTTTCATAAGATTTAGAGTATATCCCTCGAAAAACAACATTAGTTAGCTTAACTGCTATCTATCTATTCCCATCTCTCTATAGTTGTTCTTATTCAGTATCAATTGCGGATGCATTTATCCAAAGTATTAATTTTTCTAAGTCAGTCC
>JAXCGZ010007611.1:152500-167500 GCA_037179515.1 Halocaridina rubra
CTCGGCTGACCAATCCTGACGCTGCCAGCCACCCTAGGGAAGAAAATGAGTATAATGAATGAAAATATAATAATAATAATAATAATAATAATAATAATAATAATAATAATAATAATAATAATAATAACAATAATAATAATAATAATAAAAGGGAAAAAAGCTTGACAAACGAAGAGAGAGAGAGAGAGAGAGAGAGAGAGAGAGAGAGAGAGAGAGAGAGAGAGAGAGAGAGAGAGAGAGAGAGAGAGAATATGACTTCTCTCTACGGAACTTAAATATCACATTTGACTAAAAGATTAAAAGCTAATAAATTTTTTTCTTATATTGTGTAAAGGCTGAAAAATCTCTCTTATAAGCTGTAGGAGTCAAATCACACATCCATTTAGGGTTCTGGTAGGTGTTTGCCTACTGGAACCCCTGACTATTCACGGGAAGATAATACGAAAACTGGGCACTCAAAAGCTCGTAGCTCCCAGTCAGTGATTACAACATGGAAACGGTATTCTTGACTCTTGTCCGGGGAAGAAAAGAAAGAAAAAATATTGAGAAAGAGAGAGAGAGAGAGAGAGAGAGAGAGAGAGAGAGAGAGAGAGAGAGAGAGAGAGAGAGAGAGTAAATGATGAGTATGATAGATTGAGAGAGTGAATAAGCTATGGGAAGCAGAGAACACCCAACTCCTCACATGGTTGCAACTCATCCATCTATCAAAATCAATGCGATAGACACACACACACACACACACACACACTTCAGTGTAAGAGTAGTTGATAATTGGAATTCGCTAAGCGAGGAGGTAGTTAATGCTATCTCAATCCATAGTTTTAAGGACAGGTACGATAAGTATCACTAAGTCTAAAATGGAACCGATCAGGAGACGGGAAGATACGAGCTTTGGGCTCTTTCCCGTAAACACAATTAGGTAATCACAATTAGGTAATCACACATATATATATATATATATATATATATATATATATATATATATATATATATATATATATATATATATATATATATATATATATATACATATATATATATATATATATATATATATATATATATATATATATATATATATATATATATATATATATATATATATATATAATGAGAAACAGAAAAGCTCAATATGTAAAACATAGCAGAATTTACGAACGACTAATACTTTCTAGGTGTTAATTTTTATCTTGACAAAAATATAAGTATACTGCGACATTTACACTCAGAAAAAATGTGGTGTATGTAGATTCCGGTCTATAATAGAATTAAGTCTAGGCAAAAGAAAATAACCCATAAAATCCGTAAATAACCCATAAAATGAACCAGAATTTAACCAGATAAAGCGTGAGAAAATGTTTAATAAACGGAAATAGGCGAGGATTCGCTGTTCATGATGACAAGAACGTGGGATCTGCCTCAATAACGACTCCCCGTGAAAAGGGCGACTGGCATCATGAGGTCAGGAAAATGTGAATGACGCCAACGTAATGGGAGCATTGCCAGGATGAAAAGACTCCTTGATCTGCCATCCCCTCCCCCTCTCTCTCTCTCTTGTTCCCCTCTTCTTCTCACTTTTCCCCCACCTCCCGGCGTTCTGTAAATACTCTAGATTAATACGGAAATGTTTCACAAGCTTTTTAATAAATAGCATAGACCACTTTACACTATATTTTGTGGCATTTTCATCAGCGTCCCTCATATATGATTAATTATAGCAGCATCAACATTATTACCCAACACTGATTATATTTTTCAGCAATCAGAAAGATTTAGAGTTTACAGCTATGGATAAGGGTTTTCTAGTAAATGTCTGGTAAATTGCATAAGTGAGAGTGAAATGTAAAACCTTGGGTCAATGGAGCGATAATTTCAATGTTTCAGTTTTAATAATAATAATAATAATAATTATAATAACTAAACAAAAATGACAGAAGAAGAAGAAGAAGAAGAAGAAGAAAGCAACAGGTAATCGTCGCCAAGGTTCTCTTAATCCTGCCCTTCCGTTCTGCCCCCTTCCCCTCCTACCATGGTAAGTTATATATACATTTGCTGGTATCGCTTCTCAAGTGTAAGAAAGGTAAACAGGCAGGGGGGGGGATTTAAAGAAGAGAAGAGAGAAAAACAGAAACACAGAAGGAGGTCATCGGAAAAGAAAAGGAAAGACATATGTGAGAGAGGAGGAGACGATGCAAAGCGAGAAACGAAGGAGGTATTGAACAAATCGACCTACTGAGCAAAGAAGAGAGGCCTGGGAACGTGTTATAAAGCCACATTCCTAAATTCTAAACATGGGAGAGGCGATACCCACTAAAATAGCTAACCTTACATACAACTGGTCTATCAAGGATAAACTAATTATGATTTAACAACTATAATATCAGTTTTGCAGGCCTAGAGATGAAAGCATAGATTGCAAGTATGTATCTACACCGTTAACCAAATATATCATACGAGTTCAAACGGTGCAGCACCTGAGGAGTTAGTACATCCTCAGAGGATGGAAAGAAAAATCTCTTTCATAAACGTCTAAATATGGCAGTCTACCTTTGTGTGAAATCTGGATCAAGTTATTCAACAGCATATTACATTATATTACAATATTTTACAGGAGTGCAGATGACAAAGTGGGGGAAAATACACACCTTGGCAGCACAGTATCAACAGAATGGCTAAGCTGTGGTGAACAATGTGGGTCAGGTCAGTAGGACGAAAATTTATTCCTATCCATCAAAAATACGAGTGTCTACTGCCTAAAATCTTGTATTATAGAATGCTAACATCACAAATGTTAATAGTCACAGGCATTTACTGTGTAAAGAATAATTTTTGTTATCACTATTAATACAATGTACTCATGAATCCATAGTTATAATAAGTGTAACACAGAATGAGGGCAAGCACGATCGTGTGTGTGTGTGTGTGAGTGCTTACCTAATTTTCTTCTGGTTGGTTTCACATTTTACTTACACTTATCCTATAACTAAAGAAAACTAGGATTGCACTTGGCATATCCTGTTTCCTCACCTACCGAATTCTATTGATCACTTATTTATACTAAAGAAAAATACTCCCAATATCTTGCAAAGTCGTTTTCTCACGACACTTCATAGTTTGACAACTATTATTAGTCCCACCAGTATCAAAACACCACTCCCTATCTACTCTGTACACACCTTGAAGAAATTGAAAACTGCTACCATACTCCCCTCTTCCTTCTAACTTCAAGTGATGTTAAAACTAACTTCTTCAGCCTTTCTTCATAACTGAGATGTCGCATCTGTCACAAGTTCGTAGCATGTCTCCGAACCTTTACCAATTTTTTTTTCAAGTGGAGATTCCAGAAGGCTGCTGTATATTCAAACTTAGTCCTCACATAAGTCATGTATACATTTATGAACATTTCGTTGTCCATATGCCAGAAGGCCACCTATATATTTGCTAAGAATGCATATGCATTCCGGTGACAAATTTGCCAACATACACGTATGTGTGTGAGTTTAAACTCACTGATACTAAGAATGTATTCAGAATTTACAGTTTCTTTGCCTAACCAAGTACAATAATCAATAATAAAAAAAGTACTTTCTTATCACCTGCAAGCAGCAGAAATTTTCTTAGAATCTTCTGTGACCTTTATCTAGTCTGTTATAACTGAGGGGAAAGTGTGTATTTACTTAAATGTCTGTATTTATGTTGCGGATGAGACAATAGCCCTCAAATTAGGGACTTCGGATTAGGAACTATATCTTAGTATCTCATGTATCTTCACTGCTTTGAGAACGACATATTGAGCACCAAAACTATAAAATGCCATTAAATGTCATACAATATGACCATCCTATTAAGCGTATGCGATTATTTGCTTAACAAAGACTATAATATCATCGAAACCTATCCGATATTGTCAATGAAGGGACTGACAAAAATCAGAATTTACAAATGAACAACGGTCACGGAATCAGGACGAATGTTACCCCAATTCCAAACATTCTTGACTAATCCTACTTGAGACCATAGAAATGAGTACACCTTGTGGCACATGCCATTGCACGTACCCTACCTACTCCCATTCTAAATCCCCTTTCCTATACAGAAACACTCTTCTCTGTAGTTTACGATCATGAATAATCGCTTAGTATGAGTAGAGAGAGAGAGAGAGAGAGAGAGAGAGCGAGAGAGAGAGAGAGAGAGAGAGAGAGAGAGAGAGAGAGAGAGAGAGAGAGAGAGAGAGAGAGAGAGAGAGAGAGAGAGAGAGAGAGAAACTCCCATGTGTACGCGTACGATATATAGCTGTGTATCTTCAGAGAATGAAATAAATACACGTGTAAAAGAGGGTATCTCCTGAGAAAGTTTTGATTTGCCGATACTATCACAGACAAGGTGGGGGACTAGACAGGATCATCGACTAAATCCTGACTTTTTTAATTCTTTGGCTGAATTCGTGAAGGGATACAGTTGACATAGGCCGAATGCTATAAAATAAAATGACTTAGTGTGTGCACTGAGACAATACAGAATGACACATCATGGTCGAAATAATAAACTTGAGGAGTGCTATCCCAACGGGTGACATGAGATCGTACTTGAGGACAGACTACCACAACGAGTGGGAAATGCTAAAACTTCACTGCCAATTGGGATATATTATGAGAGGACACAACTCTTTTTTTTTTTTTTTTTTTAGATTTCGACCTCCAATTTGGCAAAGGAATTATGTTATTGAGTTTCAGAGGCAACAGTAAGGTCCTTGTTAAAAATGTCAAATATGCGAGAGGTCACACAAGAGTTTTGGGTTTATTTCTAAAGTCCAAATATGAAGAGCCTGCGGTAGTTAGTACCCAATTAAAGTAATTAGCTATTTGTTTGTATTTACCTAATTGCAGTTCCAAGAATGGACGTTTATTCATGACGCCATTTTCGACCCCCTCCAAAAAAAAAAAAATACTTCTTTATAACTATTACCGTTGATGTTACTTCTTTATAACTGTTATCGTTGATGTTACCAATTCCAATCATGAGCCATTCTAAGTGCTAAACAATTACTCAATTACACCCTGCAAAGTACTGTAGTTTTCTTGTGAAGCATAAAACTGGGGCCTTTCATAAACGCATCAGACGCTGTTCTGTGTATGGCTAGGATCCCGTACGGGATCCTAGCCATACAAAGAACCGCGTCAGATGCGTTTATGAAATCCATTTGTGTGTGTTTAGCTAACTAACGATATGGTATCCTAGGTTTCCACTGTTTAAGAAATCGGGCTAAAGTCACTGAAAATATATGTTAGGCAATTAACACACCCATTTATCTCCAAAGTCACACTCACTTTGTGTATGCATCTTGGAATAACTTTTCTGACGCTGGAAGATTCATGGATGCTCTTTTAGAAATGTAGACAGTGCCAACATCACATTATTTTTCTTATATATATATATATATATATATATATATATATATATATATATATATATATATATATATATATATATATATATATGAATGGAAAATCAAATTGGGGGGAGCGATGAAACCATCCTGCTCTCTCTCTCTCTCTCTCTCTCTCTCTTGTGCAAATAATCAAGAAGAGGCATTTTAGGCCATCTCTTTGTTTCCTCGTATATCTAATCATGTAGAAACTTAAACAGTCACTGTAAATAGGAAGCGGCCTCTTCTCCCGGTTGGTGAAGTTTCCGGATAGTGACTTTCACCACACTCTATCCTCTATCCATAGGATAGGAAGCATACGACAAAAATCTAGGCTTCTCAGTTTACTGCCATTCCCTGCTGAGCTCACTGGGGCTGCCACAAGAGGAATATTATTACTGTCTTCTTCTCACTCCCAATAGGTCCAGGTGAAGGAATTTTATGTCATATGTATTATTATTATTATTATTATTATTATTATTATTATTATTTTTATTATTATTATTATTATTATTATTATTATTATTATTATTATATTATTATTATTATTATCATTATTATTATTACTATTATTACTATTATTATTATTAGTAGTAGTAGTAGTAGTAGTAGTAGTAGTAGTATTTCTGACGAGAGAAAAAATCCAAGAAACATCGAAAGTAATCGATTATATATCATATAAAAACATGAGAGAGAGAGAGAGAGAGAGAGAGAGAGAGAGAGATAGAGAGTCCTTGTATGATTCAAAGGTCTTCGATGGAATGATTCGCTCACCTCGCAGTTGGCAAGATACGAGAGTATAATCAAGGTCTACTTACCAACGACTGCTAGATCCCGCCCATCCTCCCTCGCACAGAAGTACGCAGTTTTAGAAATACGCGCACGTGCATTCTATAAATACTTGTAAAATTTTGTTTATTAAAAAAAATGTGTGAATGTGTGTGTGTGCATTTACCTAACTGTATTTACTTAAACGTTTTCTAGAGAAACAACCTCATGTTCTTATTTTTGCTCACAATTTTTTTACTTACTAAAAATTATCATTATTTTCCTCAAAAGTATGGATTAATGTATCCATAACAGCTTTTTTACTTAACCAATTCCAATCATGAGCCATTCTAAGTGCTAAACAACTACTCAATTACACCCTGCAAAGTACTGTAGTTTTCTTGTGAGGCATCAAACTGGGGTCTTTAAATTTTATTTAAGAACCACTCATATCAAAGTATGGCTCCCAATCATCTATGTCAAAACTAGGAGGGAATTAAAATAATTTTACACTATCTCCCTCTTTCTATTTGCTCTGAGTGGTGGTAAGTCTAACTCCTTCAGCCTCTTCTCATAAATGTGATTTCGTATCTCTGTCACCCGCTTCTTGGCATGTTTCAGAAGTTTTTCCAAGTTCTAATAATTTTTCTTTTCATTTTCATTCTTTTGTAAAAGAAGATCCCAGAAAGGCACAGCATATTTACTCGTACGTTTGAGTCTGCCTATAATACACCACTGATATGCATTTGCAGAGACATATCTACCAAAATATTTACCCCTAGATCTTTTTCAATCACAGATTTTTTATGCTCATCTCCTATTGAATGCTTTAACATGGGTCTTGCCCTCTTGTCCATCATCATTACTTTACATTTTTAATGAATGTGTAATAATAACCACCTATTTGACCACTGACGCAGACCATTAAGGGTTACATTTTGTCATGAATGTGACACCAGGACGGCCAAGAAAACTTAAAAATAAATAAATATGCGCTCTCCGGGGCCTGGGCACGAAGAAAACATAAAGTAAAGGGAAACAGAGATGGGGAGTATTGTGACTTGTCAGTTGTGAAGGTATAATAAGAGATGTGCAAAGAATATCCAAGAGTATTCGGTGTTGATGAAGGCATAGAAAAAGAACCGTAGCTGAAGCAAGACTTAACATCGAACTGTCCTATTTAAGTCCAATAGATTCTTCAGCTGTAGTAACACAATGGGCGGCTGTTGCTGAAATTCTTTACACTATTTGTGTTGTTTTCTTCACAATCTTTATGTCATCTACAATCATGTATAACAATCCATTTACATACCGTGGCAGATCATTTTTATATATTAGTAACAGAAGTGGCTCTAAAATAGATCCATGTGGTGTGTGCATGTATACGTGTAAATGCTACATGCTACTTTCATAACAGAAATGGGAGTATATATATTACTGATATATATAATCATATATTACTTATTTTATATATACATATACTCGTATATATATATATATATATATATATATATATATATATATATATATATATATATATATATATATATATATATATATGTACACTTGCATACATACACACACACACACACACACACACACACACACACACATATATATATATATATATATATATATATATATATATATATATATATATATATATATATATATATTAACTTGCATACACACACACACACACACACACACACACACACACACACACACATATATATATATATATATATATATATATATATATATATATATGTATGTACGCATACATACATACATACATACATAAATAATAATAATAATAATAATAATAATAATAATAATAATAATAATAATAATAATAATAATATTATTATTATTATTATTTAGTGAACACAAACTCTTAGGAAACAAGTATGAGTAATGTACAAAACAGTAAACAAATTCCAAAAGAGAATTAAACTAAACTAGAAGCAAGGAAGAAGAAAATATAACAGAAAATATATAAGACGAAATAAAGAAAAAGCAATATGCAAATTAAGAAATAAACTTAAATATAAATTTGTTATGTGCAGGTCCTAAGACCACCTCAACAGGTTCTCTGGTTTTTGTCTGACTGAGTGATTCGCTTTAATATAATTTCTTGCGGAAAAATATGAAGTTCTGTATTTTTAAGGGTGCCGTAATGATAGAGCCCTGATCTAAAAGTGACTACAAAGGCATAAAAATACTGCTCGCAGTCTACTTGTCAGATGCTAAATAGCAACAGTCGTTACATATGACCAACTCCAAAATAGTTTATACATAATTTTCTACCAATAAACTGGAGAAAAAATTCACGTCCCTCTTATGCGGAAAAGAAGTGTAAATACCATCCCTATAGTCCAATAACTGCATTTACATATTGTATTATTCCGCACGTCATTATACAAGTTGTTTGTTCTCGTTCATGCATTACTGCATTGAATATACAATTCTCTACTCTATTGTTTTCCTGGAGAGAGGAGAGAAAAGGTAAATGGAAAGCCAGGAAGAGAATTTAGAAGAAAAAAAAATATACATCTAGGATACCGTTTATATTGAATGCCAAGGTTTTGAAAGGAAAAATATATGACAGGCGCATTTAGCATCTGTTATCTAAAACTCTTCTCGACACTATTACTCATGAACTCAAACGTCCCTCTTAACATTGGAAAATATTCAGAGAGGAAGTGAAAATTCTCATCGACCTTTTTCTGTACTTGACCAAAATATATACGAATGCTGTTCCTGGGAATTCCAACCCTTGAGAAGTTTGTCTGATGACGTTAGTTCCCTCCTCTCTCTCTCTCTCTCTCTCTCTCTCTCTCTCTCTCTCTCTCTCTCTCTCTCTCTCTCTCTCTCTCTTTTGGCAAATCTCTGAGACATTTTCTTTGTTGTTCATGTTAAGCATACAAAGGGAATACGCGATGCTAATTATCTAATAACATTATCCGGACACATATCTGAAGGGTAAACACAGGTGCACCAAAACCCTTATTGGAATAACAGAGTGTGACAAGGTGCCAAAAACGAATTCTTAAATATTAGAGATATTATCTAGCTGTAAGAGCTGATAAGACAATGATCATTATATTTTTTTATTTCCCTTGCGTAGACTAATGTGTGTTTACAAATATCTAAACATCGGTTGGTCCAGTGTCCTTAGATGGGGTGATGAGGTGATGTTCTAATATCTTTTCAATTGACAGGATATTATCACGATGTAAGCAGAGGAATCTCTTTTATGGGTAGAAAATTTCTTAGATATAACATTTGCATATGTGGATTTTTTTTTCACTCATTACCTTTATCTGGTGTCATATAGAATTCAATGAGTAATCACTCATAGGTTAAAAAAGGTTATGTGTTAAGCAACATCCCCAAAATCATTCATTTTGGTTTCTCAGCATGGCCTTCATACATGAAGTACGCAATGCTACTTCAAATACATAGTAGGTTGAGACATCATATATTTCTGAAAGATAACATAACTGAACTGAATTACTTCGCAGATGTCAACAAACTAAAAAGTCGCAAATTAGGAAGAAGAAAGCAAGCCATGTCCCAACCTGATCATTCAGTCCATTGAAACCATATGACTTGAAGTGCGTAGCAGAAGTCATACGATGTTGGTGCCTAAAAGAAGTGGAATACTGTCGGCCAAATGAAAAAATAGCACTTTGCATTTTCGCCCAAACAAGTACACTAAATTTGGTCAATTAAACTAAATTTATAAACCATTAAATTTATTAAAACTTCGAGAAGGCATTATATGGTATATAAATAAATTTTCTACTTTTAACACATTTTTTCCATAAAGGGGGATTACTAAGCATGTGAGGCCATCCAAAAGGACAAATACATAATGTCTACAAATTCAAAATGTCACAACTAAGTACGAAGAATATACTACTGGTTATTTTGTAAAATAAGTTTCTTCTTAAAAAAAAAATAAAACACAATATAATGCACTTTGAAATAATGTAGAAATTATCTACCTATCTGTCTATCCCTCCATCCATTCATCTATCTATCTATCTATCCATCGTGAGAGAGAGAGAGAGAGAGAGAGAGAGAGAGAGAGAGAGAGAGAGAGAGAGAGAGAGAGAGAGAGAGAGAGAGAGAATGACGTGTTCTTAAGTCAAAGACCCGACTTTAACATCAGCCAACCAATCAAAATAATCATAAAGAAGTAAAAAGCTAAACAAATAAGCAAGATAAAAATAAAAAAAAATGGACACGTGGTTTCTGAGGGGAACAGTCTGTCCGTGATGATGAACCGAGGATTAAATGAAAAGGGGAAACACCAGGTGTCATATCAAACGAAGCTACTTCATTCTCAAATACATATGCCATGTTAACACATTCATACCACACTTGATAGAAACATCCTGAAAAGAGAGAGAGAGAGAGAGAGAGAGAGAGAGAGAGAGAGAGAGAGAGAGAGAGAGAGAGAGAGAGAGAGAGAGAGAGAGAGAGAGAGAGAGAGAATTATAACTGTTCTTCTTAGTGTGTTAATTTATAATTATGTTCACGGATACAGTGATAATTAAATAAACAGATAAATAAATTAAGTATAAATATTCGAATACATAAAGATATAAATATTACACATGTGCATTCTCATGAGGCCCTTGTGGATATTATATGCATTCAAAATAAATTCTAGCAAAAGGGGAATGCTTTCATTTTCAGGGTCATCCATAAGCCACTGAATCTTTGGACAACATAGGAAAAAAGGGAAAACAATACAGCTAACCTCTTGCATTTTCTATACGGAAATATATCTGGGAATATGTTGAATAAAAAATTGACATACTTCCTATTTCAATAATTCCACCTTACATACCTTTAATTGTTCCTACTTAGGCAACAACAATTAATTATTTGCAAGGCACTTGTGAGTTCCGTCTACTGACAGTAGATGCTATTCCTCTCAAGGAAACAACTATGATCAAATTAATATATATATATATATATATATATATATATATATATATATATATATATATATATATATATATATATATATATATATATATATATATATATATATATATATATATCGTGAACTCTAAGAACAGCTGTAGGGTAGGAAGGTCTGTTTAGATTATAAACTAACTTTTTACAAAGCTGGGATATTCCCTAAACTGAAGCAGGTTCATGAACTGGTGTTAGAAGACAGCTGAGTCTTATGAGGTCTCACAAAGACAAAGTAAAGTGTGTTCCAAACCAAAAGTGCGTTGAATAGTAGACAACTGCTCAAGTTACAACATCACTCTTGAGACCGATTGATTTAATATAACCTCTTTCTCTTTCAAGGGCTACTGGTCATTAACCTGTATTCTAGACTCTGAGCCTATATCTAAGAGGACTGATTTTACCCAAAATAGATAATAAATATGGCAATGAACTTGGCTAAGGAAGGCGTAGATGGCTGACAGTTGGCTTGTCGCCAATGTGGACAAAGACGCTAGGGTATTTTGGCGCCAAAAACCCCTCACTTCCCGGTATTGCAGGAGACGTTGGCGGTATATATATAATCACACGCGTACGTACACACATAAAAACACATAACCTATTGCGGATGAGATTCTGAAATCATTTATAACTTGTAAATTCCTTTGTATACATTACATTTTTTAGCATAAGTATTCACGCTTCCGGCTACTACCCTCTTTATTCCGTGTTTAATTCATTCTTCGCATAGAGTTGGTTGTCTTTAGTGCAACTGAGAGGAATTCGAAGTTTAAATCAACATCTCAAACTTTGCAAATAATGATTTCCTACTCGAATATGCATGACAGAACTTTCTAACCAGATATTACCTGCATTTACCTCTGAATTTGTATTTTAAAGCACTTAGATATTCCATGACTCTCTCTCTCTCTCTCTCTCTCTCTCTCTCGCTCTCTGCTCTCTCTCTCTATCTCTCTCTTTCAGAGATAATGATAAGCAAATTTTTAACCTATATATATATATATATATATATATATATATATATATATATATATATATATATATATATATATATATATATATATATATATATATATATATATATATATATATCTTCATAACTTCACTATATATTCCATAGAGAATATTTCAAGACTACAAGAGAGGTAATTCTATTCCACCAAATGCAGAGCTTAATATAAACAAATACGCATTTCAGTTGTATGTACTGTATAGTTATTTTATAAATGGACATTAACCAGATGCCATATGGACATTTTTTTTTTTTTTTGCTTTTTTTGTCACTTTTAATTCTCAACAGAGGTGGGCACAAACATGCTGGAGGTAGGATAGATAAACATTGGTCTACTGTACAGGGTGTCCACAAAGTCTGGGTACATAGGCCATTTCACTATGCAGACCTATTCAGTCGAGTTCACCTGAATTTTGTAAAGCGCATCAAATTATGCATTGAAAATGATGGAAATCATATTGAAAATATTATTTATTAACATTAGATTTAAATAATATTGTTTTCTTTTAAAAGCACGTGTTAATCTCCTGTGTGCCCAGACGAAGTCTGGGTACACAGGAGATTAACACATACTTTTAAAACAAAACAATTTTATTTAAATCTAATGTTAATAAATAATATTTTCAATATGATTTCCATAATTTTCAATGCATAATTTGATGCGCTTTACAAAATTCAGGTGAACTCGACTGAATAGGTCTGCATAGTGAAATGGCCTATGTACCCAGACTTTGTGAACACCCTGTAGTTTGAGCCAAAATCACTGTCTGAGGAAAAGTTCCTGTTCTCTCGTGTTCATATTTAGAATGAGGATAGGACAGCCGTAGCCACTATCATGTATTAACCCCTGTCACCTCAGCAGGTTTAAGGAGTCAACCTTATGAATATGGCTGTTCAAAAGCAGAACTTTCAGCATTGTTATATCGCCACATTTAACACAGAAAAAGAGACCGCTGCTTTAAAGTGAACAACAACAACAACAACAGCAATAATAAATAATAATAATAATAATAATAATAATAATAATAATAATAATAATAATAATAATAATAATAATAATAACAGCAATGATGAGGGGGGAAGAATCATCTAGGAATTCCCAGGCTCATTCGTTACACATCTCTTTTCATCACTTCACATCTGACAAGTCACATCACTCTCCATCTCTGTTTCTCTTTTTCAGCTTCTTTCTTCGTGCCCAGGCCCGATGAGTTTTTTTTTTTTTTTTGCCCGTCCTGGTGTCACAATCATAAAAAAAAACATCCCAAGGTGATTCGCATTACCTCTCTTCGTCAAAACCACTTGGGCATGACATCAAGGGACCAGTGTGGTGTCCTTTGTGCATTAGCCCAAGTCAGTATTATAGATTCAGTGATTTAACTATTTAGATGTATCAGGTCAGTTATGGAATTGATGCCTTTATGAACTCGGGTGACGATAAGGGTTCAAGTGAGCGAACAGCAGCTAATTTACACACACACACACACACATATACATACATACATATATATATATATATATATATATATATATATATATATATATATATATATATATATATATATATGAACGGAGTGGCATTCAGATAGAATGCGTTCATCCCTAGTATAGCAGATAAAAGCTATAAGGTGTGTTTCCCTTTTAGACCTTCTGTGGTGTAGCTGGTAGCGCCTTGGCATAGTAATTATATGTCCTAGGTTCAAGTCCCGGTCGGGGTAAAAATTAATCATGTTTTCACATATGATAATGTGCTTATTTGAATATATATATATATATATATATATATATATATATATATATATATATATATATATATATATATATATATATATATATGACATAACAAGATTCTTCTTCTAATATATCTGAAATATGTCATATAAAAGGTTGTACCGTACAGGCTTATTTATAGACATGAAATAAGTGTTCATAAAACGCACACGTGACATTTAAATGGTCTTTCTCTTATCCATCAGAATGAACAAAATGCAGAGTCCCATTCTCTCTCTATCTTTCTTTTTCCTACACAAAGTCTGTCTCTTCGTTCTTTGTTCTGAAATAGACACTTTCTATCACTGCAAACGGTGACAGGGAGATATCTTGGGCTTCTCCGATATTTTTTCTCACCTGTTTTGCCCATTAACGTCACTAAAGACACCTGAAAAATTTTGGGTAACTATCTTTCCACACTAACAGTATAAGATTCTTTACATATAAGACTAGCTATGAAATTTTTTGCTTGTGGTGGACTTTTCATGACACAGTATACCTCTCTGTGATTTGTATTCCTTATTGAATATTATATATATATATATATATATATATATATATATATATATATATATATATATATATATTATATATATGTGTGTGTGTGTGTGTGTGTGTGTGTGTGTGTGTGTGTGTGTGTTAGTAGAGATAGACGATATACAATCAAAACGAGAACATAAAATTTTTCTTAAAACAAAAAAAACAAAAAAAAAACAGAGGCTTCAAAGTTGACTTTATATATGTAGGGGAGTCCATATAATACCACCAAAGCATATCCTCTGGTATAAATATTTGTCTTAATTCTCTGCGATGAGTCCAACTGTTGAGCACTCTCCAGACGTATATATTCTTGTCTTCTAATCTAAAACCATCATCATCTTGGAAGTCTTCTAGATTGCTATGATAATTGTTGTATTTCTCGTTGTTAGTTGAGTATTCAAGATATGTTGTACATTTAAGGCCGCTTTCGCTCCAAAATGGAACGTCGCACGTGGCACGCCAGTTGAAAACGAACATACGGAAATATATG
>JAXCGZ010007612.1:0-2500 GCA_037179515.1 Halocaridina rubra
ATAATAATAATAATAATAATAAACCTTTATTTCCAATGTACATTGGGTATTCAAATAAGATACATATATATTCCAGATAGACATCTGTGGTGTACGATATAGACATACTAAAACAAACAAATCATAAAGATGAGTGTACCATTAAAAATTACAAGTAAAATCTTCCTTTAAGAGTAACTTCTTAAGATTATATTTAAAAGTATACACTGAACCAGCATTTTTTAGTTCACTGGGAAGCTGATTATATAAATGAGGTCCACGAATGTTTATATCTCTTGAGCCAATATCAGTTTTAGACCTTCGTACTAATAAATCTTCCCCTTGACGGGTAGTTAACCCGGTAACTGAGCTTACTGTAGAAAAATTATACAAGCAATCAGGAAGATTGTTTCTTAGTATATTAAAAACAAAGGTACATATATCAAAAACATATTTATCTCTAATCTTTATCCATTCTAGATCTTTTAAAACAGGAGAGATGTGCTCGTATTTTCTTACATTGCCAACAGCCACTCGTGCTGCAAAGTTTTGTAACTTTTGTATTCTTTGTAATTGAGTCTTATTTGTACATCCCCAAACTTTGAGACAGTAATTAATTAAACTCATAGCTAAGGACTGGACAATTATTATACGAGTTGATGTTTCAAATGAGTCTTTTACCCTATTTAGATATATTAGAGTACCCATTACTTTTTTATAAATTTCATCTATATGCATTTCAAAATTCATGTAACGGTCAAAATAGACACCTAGGTTTTTTACCGAGTTCATTGGCTTAATGATATTACCGTTAAAATTTATATGAAGATTGTCATCAACTTCTGATAATAATTGTCTGGATCCGATAAGAATAGATTGGGTTTTAGTTTCATTAAGTAACAGACCATTTTTTAGAAAATAACGTTTAGCCATATACAAAATTTCTTCTGCTCTACGAATAATATTTTCTAAATCATTAATTTCTCCTTCAATTAAGATTTGAGTATCGTCAGCATATTGAATGACATAACAGTTAGGTAAATATTTTACTAGATCGTTTACATATATTAGAAAAAGTATAGGTCCTAGGATCGATCCCTGAGGAACCCCAAACAATACCTTCTTGCGACTTGAAACTACATCTTTTATTCTGACTGACTGGTAGCGGTTTTTTAAATAGTTCTCGAACCAGCTTGGGTCAATGTTCATTTTTTTGCATTTTTCTAATAAAATAGTATGGTTAACACTATCAAAAGCTTTAGAAAGATCGAGTAGTAGTAGCAATGATATTTTCTTATTATCTATATTTTTGTATATTTCATCTGATATTTTCAATAAGGCAGTTTCAGTTGATAATTTTGGCCTGAAACCGTGTTGACTTTTTGCAATAAGTTTATTTTTTTCAAGAAACTCACTTAACTGATTTGCAACAATCTTTTCAAGTATCTTTGATAAAATTGGTAGTAAAGAGATTGGTCTATAGTTAGAGACGTCGTCAAGATTTCCATTTTTAAAACCAGGAATTACATGGGGATTTTTCCATAAATCTGGGTAAATATTGGTAACTATGGAAGTATTGATTATTACCGTCAGATAATATGCTATTACAAATAATGAATCTCTAATAAAACGAAAACAAATTCCATCTGATCCATATGCATTAGAGTCTTTCAGATTTTTTATTACTAAAATTACTGTATTACAATCTACTGTAGTAGGGTTAAAGACATCATTACTTCTATTGAATGTACTATGTTCTTCAAAATTAACATTATTATTATTATTACTACCATCATCACTATTATCATTACCATTACTACCACCATCATTATTACCATTATTATTATTATTTTCACCATTATCAACATTACTATTATTATTACTACTACCATCATCATTATTATTACCACCATTACTATTATTGATTTCATTCATTATTTCTTTCTTTGTTTTTTCAAAGGTTTTTTCCCCACTTCAGCAAAAAAATTATTGAACTCTTCTGCTTTAGCACTTACATCTACCTCATCGGGTATAATTGATATGTTACTACTTTTATTATAGTTATTGGAAAGCATGGTTTTAGCAATTTTCCATGTATCAGAGATATTGCCTTTAGCGTTTTGAAATTCATTTTTGTAATACTGTTTCTTACTGCTACTTAATAATGATTTTACTTGTTTCTTTTGCTCTGTAAACTTTTCTCTTAAAGGGATATTATCTCTTTGTAGTTTTACTTCATTTTGTAGTTTGTCTCTTTCTTTCATAATGTTTTTTATGTCATCTGTTATCCAAGGAGCGGGGGGGGGACGAAATATTTCTCTTGTCACGAGTGGTGCACATCGATCTATACATGATGATAAGACACTGGTTAAAATTCTTACTTGTATATTTATATTATCGGTATTTAGAATTTCATTTAATTTATGTACTTCATTCATAAGTAAACTACAAAGTAATTCTTGTGAATAATTTCTTAAGCATCTGAATGTTTTAAAGATTGGTTGTCTCTTTGGTTTGCGAA
>JAXCGZ010007612.1:7500-65000 GCA_037179515.1 Halocaridina rubra
CCTCTCTATCTACCCTGTCTATTATATATATATATATATATATATATATATATATATATATATATATATATATATATATATATATATATATATATATATATATATATATATATATATATATATATATATATATATATATATATATATATATATATATATATATATATCTGTGTGTGTGTGTGTGTGTGTGTGTGTGTGCGTGTGCTTACCTAATTGTGCTTACCTAATTGTGTTTACGGGAAAGAGCCCAGAGCTCGTATCTTCCCGTCTCCTGTCCTTAAAACTATGGATTGAGATAGCATTAACTACCTCCTCGCTTAGCCAATTCCAATTATCAACTACTCCTACACTGAAAAAGTATTTCCTTACATCCTGCAAAGAAGTTTTCTTACGAAGCTTCAAACTATGACCTCTAGTTCTAGTGCCTGCCACATCAAAATATCGATCCCTATCCACTCTATCATAACCATGAAGGAATTTAAAGACTGTCACCATATCCCCCCTCAATCTTCTAGCTTCGTGTGATGGTAAGTCTAATTCCCTCAGCCTCTCATCATAACTGAGATTGCGTATTTCTGGCACCAGTTTCGTGGCATGTCTTTGAACTTTTTCAAGCATTCATGTGCTTTTTCAAGTGTGGATTCCAAAAGGGGGCTGCATATTCGAGTTTTGGCCTCACATAGGTTACCTAAATATTTCTGAACACTTCCTGGTCCATGTGTGTGTGTGTGTGTGTATGTGTGTGTGTGTGTGTGTATGCAATTACCTAATTGTAATTACCTAATTATGCTTACGGAAACGATCCCCATGCTCGTAACTTCCCGTCTCCTGGTCGGTTCCATTTTGTACTTAGTGATACTTATCATATTTATCCATAAAACTATGGATTGAGTTAGCATTAACTACTTCCTCGCTTAGCCAGTTCCAAATTATCAGCTTGTCTTACACTAAAAAAAAGTGCTTCCTTACATCCTGCAAAGAAGTTTTCTTGCGAAGCTTCATACTATGACTTCTAGTGCTAGTGCCAGTCATATCAACATATCGATCCCTGTCCACTCTGTCATAACCATGAAGGAATGTAAAATCTATCACCATATCTCCCCTCACTCCTCTAGCTTCGAGTGGTGGTAAGTCTAATTCCCTCAGCCTCTCATCATAACTGAGATTGTGTATTTCTGACCCCAGTTTCATGACATGTCTTTGAACTTTTTCCAGCTTAACTACGTGCTGTTTCAAGTGCGGATTCCAAAAGGGGGCTGCATATTCAAGCTTTGGCCTCACGTAGGTTACATAAATATTTCTGAACAGTTCTATGTCCATGTGCCTGAAGGCTACCCCTACATTTGCTAAGAAAGCATATGCTGCCCTAACTATGACATTTATATGCATTTCTGTAGTCAAATATGCCAGTATGTTTATTCCTAGATCTCTCTCATTCTCTGTCTCTTGAAGTTCTACTCCTGCCATTGAGTAGTCAAGCTTGGGCTTTCTTGCACTTGAACCCTTTCTCATTACCTTACATTTTGAAGTAGTAAATTTCATTAGTCACTTTAATGACTACTCATGCAGACCATTTCCATCCTCCTGAAGTTCTCTACCATTTTTCATTTCTTACTTTCTTCACAATCTTTGCATCATCTGCAAATATATTCATGAATGAATTTACAGACTCCGGTAGGTCATTTACATATGCAAGGAAGAAAAGTGAGCTTGAAACTGAACCCTGTGGAACTCCACTACTAACTCTTCTTCATTCAGACACTGAGTGTCTCACTCTAACCCTCTGTTCCCTTCCTTCTAAGTAAGTTTTTATCAATTCCAAGACATTTCCACCTATTCTTGCCATTGCTTGCAGTTTCTTAATAAGTTTCTCATTTGGGACAGTGCCAAATGCATTTTGGAAGTCTAGGAATATGCAATCAGCCCATCCCTTTCTTTCGTGTAAGATATAGCTTACCTCATCATAAAATTCTAATAAGTTTGTTACTGTTGATCTACCTTCTCTGAAGCCATGTTGTCTCACTGACATAAAGTTTAAGGATTCCAAGTGAAGAGAGATATGTTTCCTTCGCAGTTTCTCCAGAACTTTGCAAACTATGCTGGTCAAGGAAACAGGTCTGTTGTTTAGAGCATCAACCCTCCTTCCCCTTTTGAAGACAGGTGACACGTTCGCTTGTTTCCAGCATCTTGGAATCTTCCTTGACTCCAGCGACTTTTTAGAAATAATAGTGTCGCTAATATTGATTTAGAACATTACTTAAGTACATAAGGGGACACATCATCAGGACTTGTAGCTTTATGGGCATCTAACTCAATCAGAGCTCTGCATACCTCTGTGGCTGAAAAGATGATGTTCTCTAATACTGGCCCACGATCTCCTATCTCTGCAATCTGAGGAGGTGAGGTATTTTCTGTTGTAAATATTGACTGAAACTCCTTACTAAATTCTTCGCAGGTCTCTTCATACGTTTCAGTGATGCTTCCATTCACTCTCTTTAGCTTTAAAATCTATTCTTTTACCTCCAGTTTTCCTCTGATAAAGCATTGGAAAAGCACTGGATTTTCTTTAGCCTTCCTGGTGATGTTCCTTTCATAGTTTCTCTGCTTCTCTTCTTTTACTTAGGTAATCATTTCTTGCTCTTTTATAAGTCTGCCAGGCATTTTTGCTTTTTCTCCTCCTATACCTTTTCCAGTATTTGTCTTTCCACTCCTTAGCTTTCTTACACTCATTATTGAACCATTTCTCTCAGGTATAAATGGCTCCTATTTTGGTGGAAGGTATGCAACAATCTAATATCTTCCCGTATTCCTCACAAAAGATGTTGTACATTTCTTGTACAGATTTGTTGATAAATAAGGTCCTCCAGTCAATAACTGCAAAAAGCTAATTCATTTTGATGTAATTTCCGTTCGGATAGTTCCTTCTCGTGTCCTCAGTGCCTCTACTTTCAGGCAGAACATCTTCGATGATATACTCCATCAACAACACACAGTGATCACTTTTTCCACTTGGTGGTTCATACTCATTTTTTTCTATATCTAACACATCATCTGTGAATACTAGATCAAGCACCGATGGCTCATCCCAACCCTTGGCCCTCATTGATTCTATTACAAGTTGGTGTAGGCAATTCCCTTCTGCGCATTCTAGGAATCTTGCCCCAAATGAGTCCTCCCTGCTGTTCAGGTCAAGAGTTATCCGGTTTAACTCTTGATGATTAAAATCTCCCATAATTAGAATCCTACATTTTCTCTCCCATGCCATGTTAACAATTGAATTTATGACTTCAATGGTACCTAAATGACTTTCCTCATAAACTTCTAGCTTATATTGTTTCCTTGGTGGGTTATATACAACAGTTATTATAATGCTCTCTTACCCAGTATTTTTGCGAGCAAAAAGAAATTCCTTGAACTCACTTTCTATAGCAAAGTTTATTTCTTTAGCCTGAATCCTTTCACTTATGAGCAGAGCTATCCCTCTACCATTCTTCTCAGAGCTTTCAACTCTTAATATCCTGAAGCCCTTAGGAAAATCTGTGAAACTGTGTATGTCCTCACTTAATTTAGTCTCTGTAGCTGTTACTATATCTGCCTTACTGTTGTGAATCCTATCTTTTAATTCTAATGTCATTTCAGCTAGTCCATCAGCATTTGTGTACAGCAATCTTAATGAGGCCCCATCCCCTGATGTGTAATTGTGTGTGCATGTGCGTATACATAATTGCGTATGCATATCTTGGCAGGTTAGGCATATGGTGTTTAGCTAGGAAAAATATACACGGGTAGAAGCATTCACACTGGACCGGTATTTACTGTTTCGCTTTTTTCAGCTTTACTAGTGTGACCTAATCAAAATTAAGCTAAGTTGATATTAAACCAACATTCACGCCTCCATTTACTGACAAGGGGATGTGCCTTCCAGTTATTTCTCTCTTTTCAAAATGGTCTGTTTCATTTAGTTGATGGAGATCATTTTTGCCAGTCTTCTCTATACCCCTATATAAACCCCTTTACGCTAATTCTAAATCTCCACTGGTATTGAAAAAATAGAAAGCTTGATAACTTTATCCCGACGCTGGTAGAGCCAGCCAGGTAAACTCGATGCAGCTCCCAAGGCCAGTTCAATGAATTAGATTGGTATTAGGCAAAAGTTCTAGCTCTGAGTCTGAGATCAGTGAGTAGTAGAAACCACATCTAAGAATGCGTGAAAAGGAGACGAGCCAAAATATAAGACTTTTAAAAAGATGAAGGTCTGTTATGTCACTCCCAAAGAAACAAAAAGACAACCTTAAAAATGAAGGTTAATAATGTAACTCGAAGAGAAACAACAAAAACGATGGTCTTCAGTATAGAGCTGAAGGAAGCGAGAGCAGGATTGTCTTTAAACTTGCTGAAGCTCTTCAATGTAGCTCTTGAGAGAAACAAAGGGAAGACAGTCTCCAATAAGATAAAGATCTTTAACGTTTGTATAAGAGAAACAAGAGGTTAACTGTATTAAAAAACTATAGAAATCTTCATTGTTGCTCTTAAGAGAAACGAAAAGAAAACAGTCTCAAAAAAGATGATCTCTAATGTAGGTCTAAGCGAAATAAGAGGAAGACAGTCCTAAAAATTATGAAACTCCTCAGTGTAATTTTAAGAAAAACAAGAAAACAGTCTTAACCAAGATGAAGATCTTCGAAGAAGATCTAAAAAAAAATGAAAAGGTCTAAGCTAAACTAAAAAAAAAAAAAAACTCTAAAAGAGATGAAGTTAAGCAAAAAATGAAAAGGTCTAAGCTAAACAAGAAGACAGTCTTTAAAAGAGATGAAGATCTTCAATGAAGGTCTTACACACTAAGTGAGAGGAGAGGACTACATATTTGCTCGTAATAAGGCTGCAATCTTTAATGCAGGTCCAAGATAAACGAGAGGCCAACAAACAGTCTTACTCTAAGAAACAAAGGAAGATGAAGATCACAGAGGGTAGCCATAAGGGATGTTGTTCATATATATATATATATATATATATATATATATATATATATATATATATATATATATATATATATATATATATATATATATATATATATATATGTCAGTCCCGGTTTTACGTCACGGACTCCCTTTTCTACCAAGGGCTAAGACGGTTGCCTTCTTGCGAAGGACTTGTTTTGGCAGATGTAATCGTTACCCTGGGTGCATGCCCTTGCTAACCTCTGACCGTGACTGGGCGCGAACCCTCGACCTGACACCTCAGAGTCGCGGACGTTATCGCTTGAGCCACGGAGACTACAGTATATATATATATATATATATATATATATATATATATATATATATATATATATATATATATATATATATGTATATATATATATATATATATATATATATATATATATATATATATATATATATATATATATATATATATATATATATATATATATATATATATACACACACACACACGAGAGACCATCAATCCACCAATGGCATATTTTCTTCATACCTTGCATTACCTTAGCTAGCCCATCGCTATTCTGAGGGATTTCTTACCTTATTGGACTTCATGTTCCTACCAAAAGATTTCCTTCACTAGAGGACAAACAAGCAAACAAACAAATATTTATTTCCATTTTGTACAATGGTTATTCAACATTAATAGTAACTTATAAGTAGACATGTAATTAAACTCATAAATAAGAGGGTAATACATATAGTTAAATTAAATGTAGCTTTCATAGAAAATAATAATGCTGTAATAAAAATGTTAACAATAATGTTAATAATAAAGTAGTAAGTATGCAACTAGATACAGGATCATTATTATCGGCATCATTTCCATTTTTGTTTTCCTTACAATGAGAATAATTAGTTCTTAATGAGAAGCAGCTATTTGTCCAAAAGAAAACTATATAGTTTGCCTTTGAAAGCTGTGAATGAGGATGCATTTTTAAGATGCTCTGGAATATTATTCCAGAATGTTGGCCCTTTGATAGTGATCATCTCTGAACCTGCTTCTGTGTTTGTTCTGTGAATAAAGAGCTCACTGCTCTGCCTTGTGTTGGTTCCCCTTATATCCCAGACTGTTTTTAAAGCAAATAGCCAGCTAGGATAATGATGGTCCAAAATTTTGAATACAAAAACATAAATAGCATAAGCAACCTTGTTTTCTGCCTGCAGCCACCCAAGTTTATTGAGTTGGGTCTCAAACCATGTCAGAAACAGAGAGGCTAGAGTAAAATTCCAAAGGCATCTATCAACTTACAAGAAATTAGAAAATGGTACCCCACAAGGAGGCATCCTCAGTCCACTGCTTTTCAATGTACTGATGGAGAACTTCTTTCAACTTCAACTACCCCAAGGAGTAGACATCTTCATCTATGCCGACGATGTAGTCTTCATCAGCAGAGGAGGCAATAGATTAGCCAGCGCTCAAAAAGCAGTAGACCTATTCCATCAGAAAAGCAAGGAGCTGGGACTCAAAATCAACGGAAACAAAACAAAAGCTATGGCCATAAAAACTCCAGTACCACTAGCCCCGATCACCCTAGCCAATGGAAACACAGAGTGGGTGGATACATTCATGTATCTAGGAGTTTACATAGACAGGCATCTCACCTTCAAACCTCAGATCACATATCTCAGAGAAAGAGCTTACAGCAGACTAACCCCTATGAGATATATGACATCTCTCCAAGAAGGAGCAGGTATTCCGATCCTAAGGAAATTTTATACAGCCACCATTAGATCCCTGATTACCTACAGTGCCCCAACCCTAGCCAACCTCAATGCACAACAAATCTCCACCATTGAAGTGATCCAGAACAACGCCATGCGTTACATGCTGGGGGCTCCTATGTGGACCAGGATATGCAACCTACAAATGGAAACAAATCTACCTCCCTTATATAGCTGGATAAACGTTTCCAACACCAACTCCATAACAAAGGCTCTGCTATCCGAAAGGAAATCCCACACGCAAAAAAGGCTGAAAGATGCCCTCAACAAACATCCTGACCTCCCTATCCCAAACAGCTATGCCGGCCACCTTCTGAAAAGTATTCACAAATGCAACATGGCATCTGAACTGGCAAGAATAAACTTAGACAAGCCCTGTACCAACTACAAGCCGCTAGTCCCATGGAGAGCACACCCTGCAAAATTCAACACCACTAGTCTTCCTGACAGTAAGAAAGCCTGTTCAAAGATACAACTGCATGAAGCAGCTCTAGCCGCTATCGCTGAAACCAACCAAGCAGAAGGCGTCTCCTACTACACAGATGGTACTGTCAATGCTGGTATCCCTGCAACTGGAGCGGCAATCTACTCGGAGAGTTTTACAGCCTTCTGGAGACTTTCAGACTCCTGCTCCACTCTGCAAACTGAGTTATTTGCCATCAAAATGGCTCTGCACAACTCAGTTGAAAAAGGACAAGGACCTGTTACCATACACACTGACTCACTCTCCTCTGTCCAAGCACTACAGCAGCAGAAGTTCAAAGAAAACATCAACCTAATCAGCACGGTCCAAACACTGCTAGTGCAACATCAAGAACAAAGAAGACCGGTAACCATCAACTGGATACCCAGCCATATCAACATCCCTGGAAATGACAAGGCAGATCAACTTGCCAAGGATGCCGTCTTATGCCACAGCATACAGCACTCTATACAACCCAGTCTTCAACAATACAAATCAAAAACCAAGCAGGCACTACAGAGATCAAAGCAGGAAAACCACAACTACTGGGTCAACAAAAGCTCCTACTCTGCCACGTGGTACAGGGAAGCAACAAAGCTTGAGCTCTCACCGGTATCCAAGTACACCCCAAGGAGTCTGGCTGTTATGATAGCTAGACTCAGGCTAGGCTACAAATGCTGCTGGGAAATTATTGAGAACCCCAGAAAAGAGTGTGCACACTGTCGCAAGACAACTGATAAGGCCCTGCTGCATTATCTTTTAGAATGTCCAAAGACAAACAGCTTAAGGAACGGATTAAGCATGGAACCACAACACCCCAATGCGACAGTTCATGCAGCCAAAATTGTTAAGGAAATACTTGACAACATAGACACACATCTCACCACCTTGGAAACTTTCGAACCACCAAGGTGATAAAACAAACCAAGAGGTATAACCTCTAACCTGCGGGCCGTTCTTTGAACAAGGGCCCGTGCCAACACAAGGTTGGCTTTAACGTCAAACAACAACAACAACAACAAAGTTTATTGAGAGCTGGTGTGATGTGGTCATATTTTCTTATTCCTCCCAGGGCAACTCGAGCTGCAAAATTAATAAGCTTCTGTATTCTGTTTATCTGAGTCTTAGTGGCAGCTCCCCAAACAGTTGTGCAGTAATTAATGTGACTTAGGGCTAGAGATTCAACAATAGTTATTCGAGTGGTAGTCTCAAAATTGTCTTTTATACGTGATAAGTACATTAATGTTCCTGTAACCTTTTTGCATACTTTATCTATGTGGGAATCAAACAACATCTGGTTATCAAAGTGAATTCCTAGGTTTTTGACTGTTTTGCTAGATGTGATAATATTGTCGCAAAAATTAATTGTTGTGTTGTCTGGAATTTGTGCTATGTGGAACCTTGAACCAATAAATATGCACTGTGTTTTACTTTCGTTAATTAACAGCCCAATTTTTAGGAAATAGGTTTTATTTTTTGACAGACTGTTTTCTGCTCTTAAAGTTAGCTCTGGGAGATTATTAATATCACCACTAAGGAGTAGTTGAGTGTCATCTGCATATTGTACGACTAAACAGTCAATAATGAAAGAAGATAGATCATTTACGTAAATGGAGAAGAGGATAGGACCAAGTACTGATCCCTGTGGAACACCAAATGATACATTTTTTGGCACAGAGATATTGTTGTTAAGACGTATAGACTGTTTACGATTAGATAGATACTCGCTAAACCAACTTGGATCAATATTTAAGTTAGTACATTTACTTAAAAGAATTTCATGGTTTACACTGTCGAAGGCTTTTGATAAGTCCAATAATACAAGCAGAGATATTTTTTTCATATCTATATTACTATAGATACTATTCGTAACTTTAAGCAGTGCAGTTTCCGTCGAGAGTATCGATCTGAAACCATGTTGGTTAATACTTAATAGTTTATTTGATTCTAAATATGACATAAGTTGGCATGCAACAATTTTTTCTAATATTTTAGAGAAAATGGGTAGCAGGGAAATGGGACGATAGTTTGTCACATCTCTGTCCCCCTTTTTATGCAGAGGTAATACATGTGATGTTTTCCAAGAGTCAGGAAACTTTTTAGTAACAATGGAAGTGTTCATAATAGTTAGAATATAGGATGCAATCATAAGTAGAGCATCTTTGATGAACTGAAATGGTATACCATCTGAACCATAAGAGCCAGAGTTTCTTAGGCTCTTTATGGTAAGAATTAGGGTAGCACAATCGATAGGATTTATCTTGAAGTACTCTCTTGTTTTTACATTTGAAGAGTTGTCATTTAAGCAATTACTCATATTCACTGAGTTGATGTTTTCTTGAGTTTTTTCATATGTATGTTTGCCAACGTTAGCAAAATAATTTTTAAAGTTTTCCGCTTTGTCTTTCAACTCCATAATATTTTCATAACTTTCTGAGGTACTCTTTTCATTTGGTATCATACCTCTTATCACTTTCCATGTTGCTGCTGTATCATGTCTAGAGTCATTAAATTGTTTTTGTAAAAGTCTCCTTTACTTACACTGATGAGAGATCTGACACGTTTCTTTTCTGTTTTATAACGTTCTCAGAGAGTCATATCATATCTATTCATTTTTAGCTCTTTTTTTTATATGATTTCTGATTTGCATTGCCTCTTTGATGTCATTAGTTAGCCAGGGGGCTGAGGGGCGGGTTATTTTTCTTGTTGCAATGGGTGCACAACTATCTAAGCATTCAAGGAAGACTTTTGTTAGAATCTCAACCTGCAAATTGACGTTATCTGTGTATTTAATTCTATTAAGTACATTTGTGTTGTTGATTAATGTTTCACTAAAGATATCAGGGGAGTAATTTTGTAGACACCAGAATGTCTTGAAGAGAGGCTTCCTTTTGGGCTTGCTTATGTTTAGCATAGCAATGTTCAGCTCGTGGTCTGCAATTGGGCAGGGAACTACATCCCAATAGGGTATACTTTCCACTTTATTTGTTATTATCAGATCTATAAGAGTCCTAGAATTAGGGGTTATGCGGGTCGGTTTTGTCACTATTTGTGTTAACGTCACAGTATCGATCACCCTTTTCATTTTGTTATCTGCTGAGAGCAAGTCATCATTAAAGTCACCAAGTATGTATATGGGTTTATGGCGCACACAGCTATTTCTGAATGTTTCTAGCAGATGATTGAATGAACTGGTAGGTGCTTTAGGGTGACGGTAAACACACCCTACAATGAAAGATGGAAGTTTCTGATACTGTACAGTGATCCATAAATCTTCGAGCTCCTCAGTTTTTTCTAAACCTGTGGTTATTTCTGATGCACTAAGATAATTTCTGACATAAATACAGACCCCACCCCCTCGGCCATGGTCATTGCGAAATACTTTAAACTCTGGGATATTCACATATTTATTTTCAGTTGTAGGAGGAAGCCAAGTTTCACTTACACAGAGGATGTCTATGTTGTAGTCTTTTGTTAGCATTATTATTTCCTCAAAATGAGCAAGCAGGGACTGAGCGTTCACATGTACTAATGTTACATTCTTACCATGTTTCATTAGGGTGATATCCATAGTCATAGTTGTAGTTTCGACTGTGTGATTCTGCTGGGAATTCATCATTGTAGTGTGTTCTGGGGTTAGCCCATGGATCCTGGTGTCTGTACCTGCCGTTGGATGTGTAACGCTGGTTTGAGTACGTGCCGTGGTATGATCGGGCCTTCCCAAAGTTTGTATGCCTAGGTGAGTGTCTAGGGTTGTAAGAGCCATCACTCCAGGAGAAGTCTCTTGTGTGTGGACGGCGATAAGAGAGGTTTGTATCGTGTCTCTTTCTGTAGTCTCGCGTATAGGGGATTGTTTCATTAGCTCTTTGCTGTTTATTTTGGTATGACTGTAGTTTGGGATATTTTGTAGAATACCCAGGTTGTGTCCATTGTTTGCCCCCGCGAAATGGCTGGACAATTGTGCCTGTAGGCCATTGATTCAGTTTGTAAGGCACATATTTGGTTTGCGAGAAAGCTCCTTAATAAAGACTTCTTCAGAAGGAATGCCTTGATTTGTCAATGTATTACGTATCTCTCTCTCAAAGGGGTTGCCAGGAATGCGAATATATATTTGAACTGTAACCCTTGCACTTGCATTATTGGGCAACTGCGGCTGTGGAGGAGAGGACTTCGATGGAATGTTTAGAATAGAGACTGCTGTTATTTTGTCTTTTCTATTTTCTTCATTGTTTTGCAGCCTATTGCTGGGTTGGTTATTTGTGCTGGAAGGTGTAATTTGGTTGTCCTGGTTAGTGATAGTTGCTGTGTTGTTAGGAGTAGTGGAAATTGGCTCTATATCTTCTTCGCTGTTTTGCAACACTTTACCAGGTTGGTTGTTTGTGCTGGGAAGAATCTCGTTCTGGTTAGTGCCTGTTGTTGTATTGTTAGGAGTAGTGGGGAAGGACACTGTTGTTTCATCACTATTTTGTAACCTGTTACTGATTTGCTTATTTGTGCTAGATGGTGTATTCAGGTTGTCTTGTTGACTATCACTTTTATCTGGATCTACCTCTTCTTCACTACCACTGTCACATTCGTCTCTCAATGCACTGAAGGAATTGTGAGTAGAGACAGAAAACCTAGTTTGCAAAACCTGAGGGTTGTTGATAGAAGGGACATCATCGTTGTTAGGTGACAGCACTGACTTGAGAGGTGGAGATGTTTCTAATAGCAGTTTCAACCTAGAATTATCTCTTTTAAGTAGGACAATGTCAGATTCTAGCAAACCCGCCTTGTGTTGTAAGTCTTTCACCTTTCAGCATCTGCTTCCAAAATTTTCACCTTATCTGCAAGACTTTTTGTCATTCAATGTAGGTCTCCTAGGTCGTGTGTTTTTTCAGACTCTATGGATTTTACAACCGAAGTTTGAGATTGAAACAGTTTGTCAAGTTCATCATTTATTGGGATACTCAGGACACTTGTGCTAAAAATGATTATATTTGTAATTATATCTTCTTTTACTCGCCTTTTTATGATGTGTTTACCACTGTGTTGTGGAAAGAGTTCCACTACCTTTGAAAGCAATAGTTAACTTGTTTTGTACAGAGTGACTTTTTTTATTTTTTCTAATTCCCTTCTGATGTCCTCACGTGAATATAGAAATATTCTGTCCAGAGATGATATAAACACTTCGGGAAAATTATCAGTATTTACACACGGAAGGTCAGAAAGGTCAACATTTTCTGATGAGGACATTCTGGTGTGAATGGGAGGGGAACTGCGGTATGAGGGTAACTGCAGGTTCACCTAAGAAAGGTCCTTTTTAGGTCGGTCGCGAGAGGTTGTGGTTGAAATCGGCAACACTGGGAGAGACACTCTCAACGGTTTCTTATATGTTATAAGATTATAATGAATTTTCTTTGTATCTTTTTAAACACTAAAGTTGTAATAATCACTCTGACCTAAATTTGAAGATTTATATTTCAGTATGTTTTCGTTAATTTTATAGCTGTGAATTTAAACTCTGTCACTTGATAAACGCAATATTGTCGGGAGCTCAATGCGTTCGCTTAGTAGAATGTCCTATTATTATTATCATTATTATTATTATTATTATTATTATTATTATTATTATTATTATTATTATTATTATTATTATTATTATTATTATTATTATTATTATTATAGTGAAAAAAAATTTGCTCCTGTTGCTGACATTTTTCTGTCTTTCTCAATTTTCTAATAGATAGACTGATAAATATATATATATATATATATATATATATATATATATATATATATATATATATATATATATATATATATATATATATATATATATATATGTATATATATATATATATATATATATATATATATATATATATATATATATATATATATATATATATATATATATATATATATATATACTTCAATCAGTTAGAATTCAGAATAATTTAGGGACAGTAACTGATATAGTTTAGCTAAAATCGAAGACGCAGTATCAAAACTTACCCATAGATGGCGAGAGCATTAACACCCGTCGATATTACTAAAATACAGTACAGTTATTGTCATAGGTAATGTGGAGGCCGCAGTAACTCAGCTGTAGGACGCGTGAATGGGGAAGCGACTAGTGCGGGATCGAGCCCATCACGTGCCGCCGTTAGGAAGGGCATCCAGCTTTATTCCCCCATCTCCAACATGTCTGTCACTATTCGAATGGGGACTAATGTGACACATAAAACTGTCTAAGAACTTGTCCTTCTAGTGAATTCAAATATTAAACATTTAGCCCTTAAAAGTGTCAGTAGATAACAACGACATTACCTCAGGAAAACTAAGTTTAGATGGATAGACAGACACAGACTAACAGGTAGATAGATAGAAAGATAGATAGATGGATGGATAGATAGATAGACTGATAGATAGATGCCACAGTCAAGAAAGAATTATTCGTCGAGCGCTCCCAGTAGTGTATTTGACACCAAAAAGAAAAAATATCATGTAGCATTATTTATGACTACCATTAGACCCACGGGTGAGTACTCGTATATTACTTACTATCCTAGATAAAGTGGTAATGGTTCTTCTCTCTCTCTCTCTCTCTCTCTCTCTCTCTCTCTCTCTCTATATATATATATATATATATATATATATATATATATATATATATATATATATATATATATATATATATATATATATATATATATATATATATATATATATATATATATATATATATATATATATATATATATATATATATATATATATATATATATATATATATATATATATATATATATATATATATATATATATATATATATATATATATATATATATATATATATATATATATATATATATACATATATACAAATAAGCACATTACATGTGTGAAAACATGAATCATTTTTTTACCCCGACCGGAACTCGAACCTAGGACTTATGATTACTAAGTCAAGGCGCTACCACTACACCACAGAAGGCTAAAAGGAATCCAACCTTATAGCTTATATCTGCTATACTTAGGAATGAACGCATTCTATCTGAATGCCACTATGTTCATATTACAGATTCCCCACCCTCACTCGTGGCTTCATTTTGAACTGTAATATGAATATAGTGGCATTCAGATAGAATGCGTTCATTCCTAAGTATAGCAGATATAAGCTATAAGGTTGGATTCCTTTTAACCTTCTGTGGTGTAGTGGTAGCGCCTTGACTTAGTAATCATAAGTCCTAGGTTCGAGTCCCGGTCGGGGTAAAAAAATTATTCATATATATATATATATATATATATATATATATATAATATATATATATATATATATATATATATATATATATATATATATACATATATATATATATATATATATATATATATATATATATATATATATATATATATATATATATATATATATATATATAGTGGAATTTATTAATCAACGTTGCATTTACTTGTAATATTGTCAAGTATTACTGAAAAGGAAAGATTTTGCTCTAATTAGTGTATATTCATGGACCTAGGTGCACACGACAACATTGAAAACTAAAATATTTTATGTATTCTTTTCTACATATTATGTTTACAATGTATTTATTACTCTGAATGAGGTAAAAGAAAAATAACAATGTTTTATTTCATAAAGATTTTCAATTTTAGTGCACTGTATAATTGGATTTGTGAAATTAAAATTTTGCGTTTAAACTTGTAGTTCTTAGCACGAGGGTTTGCCCCTCTCTTTTTGTTTTTACTTTATTTAATGTTCGTGCATTTCCCTCCAATTCCCTTATATCCTTAATCCCCCCCCTCCTTTTCTCACCTCCTATCCAATCCCATCCTAACCAACCAACCAACTTGTAGTTCCCAATGTTTTTAGTTTTTAGTTGTTTAGAAGTGCCCAAGAATACAAGACCTGAAGTTTTAACATTCTCATTTATATCCCATATTATTACTGCATCTTAAGGTATATCAAAGGTAAATATATTTGAAAATGTCTGTACATTTTTCAATATATATATATATATATATATATATATATATATATATATATATATATATATATATATATATATATATATATATATATATATATATATATATATATATATATATATAAAGTTCCCTAAAATTTTAAACTTATATTTGGCTTCTCTTAGTAATATTGTTTTTATAAAACTTATTCCCATTGTAGTTACCATTGCTATTGCTTTAGATTTAAGTTTGTGCATTTTGTTACCCTTCACTGCAATATGATTTGCCAGTATTAATTGTCATTGCCGTTACGATAGTCTGATGCATTACTAACATGTTTGTGTTAACATGTAATTTTCTCAAGCGTATCACTTTAAATGCATACAGCTGCATAATGCATATCTTGTCCTCCATTTGCTTTAGGAATGGAACGATTCTATTACCAACTTGCTTTGGGATAAGTGTCCAATGACCCGCGTTGTTATATGTCCAGTTTCCTGCAATGGATCATGTCCAGTTTCCTGCATTGGATTATGACCTGTCTCTTGCATTGGATTATTCGTTTGATTGTGCAGTACCTTAATATGCATTCTAGTGCCTGGACTGGAGTATGTCTAAATACTATGTTTATCTATATTATATTTCCAGTAATATGTTTTGGATTTTGTGTCCAATAATGTTTATTATGTCAAGTGACATACATTGCAGTGTGTCCAAAGATCTTTATTTATATGTATATCAAAAGATTTGAATTGAAAAATTTTACTTATCAATCTTAAATGAAACACACATTACCTACTTTGGAATATATTCATTGAACTGAATACAACGTATCCATTGCTCTGGAATATATGCTCAGTCATTTAAAATAAGTTTCCAATGATTTGCACTGGATTAAGTATGCCTTCAGTAATTGTATTTGAGTATGTCTTCATGTGATCTTTAATTTTACATGTATCCACTAGCCTGCGTTGAAATATATGGCCAGTAATTACTGTTAGAGTATATTTCTATTCCAGTGGTCTGTATTACTATTTTTGTCAAATAACCTGCTTTGGAATGAGTTCAGTAATATTACTTGACGTGTTTGTTGTTCTTCGTAAGAATTTGTGTCAGCATTTCTGCATTGAAATATGTTTTCAATGACTTATATTAACCCATTTGTGTCCCTGGTATGTGTATTCTTTGACTTGCTCTGGAATAAATTTGGGTTTTGAATAGTATAGGAATAAGTTTCCAGTAACTTGTTCTATCGTGTGTCTAATGACCTGCGTTGCTATGAGTAGGAAGTCATGTAAATTAGAATATGTGTTTGACCAGTACATGAATGTGTGTGCCTTCATGGAAATATCATTTCTCTAACATGAACTGGATTATGTATACCCATTAACAGAATTGGTATTTGCATGATGATATGAAGTAGAATATGTCTCCTTGATCTGTATCGGCTTATTCTCCTAAATTCCAGTGATCTGCAGTGAGACAAGTGTCCAATGACCTGCAGTGAGACAAGTGCCAAGTGATCTGCATGAAGTATGTGCCAAATAACATGGTCGTGCAATGAAATATTTGATCAGTTGAATATGTTAGATGAAAAATAGACACCTGTGGACTACATAATTCTTTTGAGCTCCAGTAGGTAAGTCTAATTTCTTGCAAAAATGTATGTTCAGTGATAAGCGTTGGAGAATCTCCATTAACCTGCTTTGAAAGATGCATCCACTGGCCTCTTGTGTAATGCACTAAATAACCTGCCGTGGAATAGCTGCTTAGTCATAAGATAAAGGGATATGTGTCCTGTAACTTGCCGTAGAGTATGCACTCAGTGATCTGCAATGCAATAGGTGTCTCATAAATTTAATTGAGATATATAACCAATGCCTCTTTTTCAAAGGAATTCTGAACTGCTTTGCAGTGTGACCATTGTTTTTTTTTTCAATTGAATGTGTCTACTGACTTGTATTCTGTGTCTATTGACCTTCAGTTCTGCTCTAGAATGTGTCCAATTACCAGTGATGGAATATGTCCAATATCCTGCACTAGAATGTGTTCAGTGACCTACACTGTGTCCATTAAGGTGCAATGGAATATGTATTTTATATCTCGCCCTGGTATGTGCTGAAATTTGTATCCTGTGATTTGAGCTGGAACACACGTTCAATGACCTAGGATCTAATATGCATTCAGTTACCCGCAATAGAATATGTGTCCTATGACTTGCATTGGAATATGTATACTGAGATATTTGTTGAAGCATAAGTCCAATATATTCTATTTAATTTCCTGGTTGCATTATCTCCAAACTTTACTAAGTTTTCATTTCGCTTATGTAAATGTTGAATTTCTGAAATGGTGTTTCTATAAGTGAAATTCCTAATATTTTGATTGGCAAACCAGTTGGTATATGTTGATATAGGTTCTTGAAGGAGACACTCGGTTCTGGCTTTAAAGTCTATTACTAGAAAATATATACATATGTTTATACAAGACAATATATATATATATATATATATATATATATATATATATATATATATATATATATATATATATATATATATATATATTATTACTATTATTATTATTATTATTATTATTATTAAGTCTCAAAAAAATAATATACAATTACGTATGGTGCAGTGAATATAATCTTTTATATATATATATATATATATATATATATATATATATATATATATATATATATATATATATATATATATATGTATATATATATATATATATATATATATATATATATATATATATATATATATATATATATATATATATGTGTGTGTATATGTATGTGTGTGTGTGTATGTATGTGTATATATATGTATATGTGTGTGGGTATATATATGTATATATATATATATATATGTGTATATATATATATATATATATATATATATATATATATATATATATATATATATATATATATATATATATATATATATATATATATATATGCATATGTATATATATATATATATATATATATATATATATATATATATATATATATATATATATATATATATATATATATATATATATATATATATATATATATATATAATATATATATATATATATATATATATATATATATATATATATATATATATATATATATCCTGTGCCCTGTGGGGCGGGCACAATATCAAAGAATAGCCTCACCGTATTCCCTGCGTGTCGTAAGAGGCGACTAAAAGTGGACGGGGCGGGGGGACTAGGAATCCCCCCCTTGTACCAACCTCCTGTGAGACGTCAAAGAAGGGGAGTAGAGGGGAGAATAACTTCTCCCCAAACTGTTTTCCTTTTTTGATGTCGGCTACCCCCCAATTTAAGGGGGAAACAGCCAAGGTATATGTATGTATGTGTATATATATATATATATATATATATATATATATATATATATATATATATATATATATATATATATATATATATATATATATGTGTGTGTGTGTGTGTGTGTGTGTGTGTGTGTGATTACCTAATTTATTACCTAATTGTGTTTACGGGAAAGAGCCCAAAGCTCGTATCTTCCCGTCTCCTGATCGGTTCCATTTTATACTTAGTGATACTTATCATACCTGTCCTTAAAACTATGGATTGAGATAGCATTAACTACCTCCTCGCTTAGCGAATTCCAATTATCAACTACTCTTACACTGAAAAAGTATTTCCTTACATCCTGCGAAGAAGTTTTCTTACGAAGCTACAAACTATGACCTCTAATTCTAGAGCCAGCCATATCAAAATATCGATCCCTATCCACTCTGTCATAACCATGAAGGAATTTAAAGACTGTCACCATATCCCCCCTCACTCTTCTAGCTTCGAGTGATGGTAAGTCTAATTCCCTCAGCCTCTCATCATAACTGAGATTGCGTATTTCTGGCACCAGTTTTGTGGCATGTCTTTGAACTTTTTCAAGCTTAGCTATGTGCTTTTTCAAGTGCGGATTCCAAAAGGGGGCTGCATATTCGAGTTTTGGCCTCACATAGGTTACATAAATATTTCTGAACATTTCCTTGTCCATGTGCCTGAAGGCTACCCTTACATTTGATAAGAATGCATATGCTGCCCTTACTATGCCATTTATATGTATTTCTGGAGACAAATCTGCCAGTATGTTTACTCCTAGATCTCTCTCATTTTCTGTCTCTTGAAGTTGTACTCCAGCCACCGAGTAGTCAAGCTTGGGCCTTCTTGCACTTGTACCCATTCTCATTACCTTACATTTTGAAGTATTGAATTTCATTAGCCACTTTTCTGACCACTCATGCAGATTATTTAGATCCTCCTGAAGTTCTCTACCATTGTTCTCGTTTTTTACTTTCTTCACAATCTTTGCATCATCTGCAAACATATTCATGAATGAATTTACACACTCTGGTAGGTCATTTACATATACAAGGAACAAAATTGGCCCTAAAACTGAACCCTGTGGAACTCCACTACTAACTCTTCTCCATTCAGACACTGAGTGTCTTACTCTAACCCTCTGTTCCCTTCCTTCTAAGTAAGTTTTTATCCATTCCAAAACATTTCCACCTATTCTAGCCATTGATTGCAGCTTCCTAATAAGTCTCCCATGTGGAACAGTGTCAAACGCTTTCTGGAAGTCTAGGAATATGCAATCTGCCCAGCCCTCTCTTTCCTGTAAGATTTGGCTTACCTCATCATAAAATTCTAATAAGTTTGTTACTGTTGATCTACCTTCTCTGAAGCCATGTTGCCTCACTGACAAAAAGTTGAAGGATTCCAAGTGAAGAGAGATATGTTTCCTTAGTAGTTTCTCCATAACTTTGCAAACTATGCTGGTCAAGGAAACTGGTCTATAGTTCAGAGCCGTATCCCTCCTTCCCTTTTTGAAGATAGGTATCACATTTGCTTGTTTCCAGCATCTTGGAATCTCCCCCGACTCCAGTGACTCCTTAAATATGATACTTAGTGCCACTGATATTGTGTTTGCGCATTTTTTAAGCACATGAGGGGATATGTCATCGGGACCTGTAGCTTTATGAACATCTAAATCCATCAGCGCTTTGCATACCTATGTGGCTGTAAGGTTGATGTTCTCTAATACCGGCCCTTGAGCTTCTATCACTGCAATCTGAGGGGGTGGGGTATTTTCTACTGTAAATACTGACTGAAACTCCTTGTTCAATTCTTTGCAGATCTCTTCATCCATCTCAGTGATGCTTCCATCCGCTCTCTTTAGCCTTAAAACCTGTTCTTTTACCTTCAGTTTTCCTCTGATAAAGCTGTGGAAAAGCTTGGGTTTTTCTTTAGCCTTCCTGGTGATGTCCCTCTCATAGTCTCTCTCTGCCTCTCTCCTTTTACTTAGGTAGTCATTTCTTGCTCTTTTGTAGGTTTGCCAGGCATTTATGTTTTTTCTCCTCCTATACCTTTTCCAGCATTTGTCTCTCCACTCCTTAGCTCTTTTACCACCCATTATCGAACCATTTCTCTCTGGCATGAATTACACCTACTTTGGTGACAGGTATGCAGCAATCTACTATCTTCCCATATTTCTCACAAAAGATGTCATACATTTCTTGTACAGATTTGTTGTAAAATAAGGTTCTCCAGTCAATAACTGTAAAAAGCTCATTCATTTTGATGTAATCTCCTTTCGGATAGTTCCTCCTCATGTCCTCAGTGCCTCTATTCTCAGGAAGAATATCTTCAATGATATACTCCATCAACAACACACAGTGGTCACTCTTTCCAATTGGTGGTTCATACTCAATTTTTTCAATATCCAACACATTATCTGTGAACACTAGATCAAGTAGTGATGGCTCATCCCCACCCCTGGCCCTTGTTGGTTCCATTACATGTTGGTGTAGGAAATTCCCTTGTACGCAATCTAGGAATCTTGCCCCGAATGAGTCCTCACCACTGTGTGGGTCAAGATTTATCCAATCTATCTCTTTATGATTAAAGTCTCCCATAATCAAAATCCTACATTTTTTTTCCCGTGCCATGTTAACAACTGAGTTTATGACTTCAATAGTACCTATATGACTTTCCTCATAAACTTCAAGCCTATTTTGGTTCCTTGGTGGGTTGTATACAACAGTTATTATAATGCTCTCTGACCCAGTATTTATGCGAGCAACAAGAAATTCCTTGAACTCACTTTCTATAGCCAAGTTTATTTCTTCAACTTGAATCCTTTCACTTATGAGCAGTGCTATCCCTCCACCAGTCCTCTCAGATCTTTCAACCCTTAGTATTCTGAAACCCTTAGGAAAAACTGTGACACTGTTTATGTCCTCACTCAACTTAGTCTCTGTAATTGCTACTATATCTGCCTTACTGTTGTGAATCCTATCTTTTAATTCTACTGCCTTACCAGCTAATCCATCAGCATTTGTGTATAACAATCTTAATGAGGCCCCATCCCCTGAGTGTGTGATTACCTAATTGTGATTACCTAATTGTGTTTACGGGAAAGAGCCCAAAGCTCGTATCTTCCCGTCTCCTGATCGGTTCCATTTTTAGACTTAGTGATACTTATCGTACCTGTCCTTAAAACTATGGATTGAGATAGCATTAACTACCTCCTCGCTTAGCGAATTCCAATTATCAACTACTCTTACACTGAAAAAGTATTTCCTTACATCCTGCAAACAAGTTTTCTTACGAAGCTTCAAACTATGACCTCTAGTTCTAGAGCCAGCCATATCGAAATATCGATCCCTATCCACTCTATCATAACCTTGAAGGAAATTAAAGACTGTCACCATATCCCCCCTTACTCTTCTAGCTTCGAGTGATGGCAAGTCTAATTCCCTCAGCCTCTCATCATAACCGAGATTGCGTATTTCTGGCACCAGTTTCGTGGCATGTCTTTGAACTTTTTCAAGCTTAGCTATGTGCTTTTTCAAGTGCGGATTCCAAAAGGGAGCTGCATATTCGAGTTTTGGCCTCACATAGGTTACATAAATATTTCTGAACATTTCCTTGTCCATGTGCCTGAAGGCTACCCTTACATTTGATAAGAATGCATATGCTGCCCTTACTACGCCATTTATATGTATTTCTGGAGACAAATCTGCCAGTATGTGTGTGTGTGTGTGTGTGTGTGTGTGTGTGTGTGTGTGTGTGTGTGTGATTACCTAATTGTGTTTACGGGAAAGAGCCCAAAGCTCGTATCTGCTAGCTAACAGACGAGTACGTAACTGTCCAACCAGCTTGTTAAAGTGTTACTTAATGTTCATATATCCACAGTATATATTGCTTCGTTTTAATATGACAGACTCTTCTAGAACGAGAGCATGAATTTTGTAAATATGGATATGAGCATCGAGGGAAAAAGGAAAGAATCTGTGTATCATTACAATTACAAGTGACCTCCGACGATGAGTAAATGATAATAGTAGTAAGCGCCTAGGCTCTAGTTACACTTTTCTTCCGTAAATCACATATTTATTTTTTCCTTTGTGAGTGGAAGTTTGTTAGACTTATGCAATGTTATGCTTACTCGTATATGTTTAAAGAGCATTTTTTATATATTACAGACTTTAAGTTTAAAAACAGAGTTCATTTATTTATTACCGTATTACCATCTTCTTCTTCTTCTTCTTCTTCTTCTTCTTCTTCTTCTTCTTCTTCTTCTTCTTCTTCTTCTTCTTCTTCTTCTTCTTCTTCTTCTTCTTCTTCTTCTTCTTCTTCTTCTTCTTCTTCTTCTTCTTCTTCTTCTTCTTCTTCTTCTTCTTCTTCTTCTTCTTCTTCTTCTTCTTCTAATCATAGAATTGAACTCCTGGTCTCCTAGGTATGATTAAACATTCATATAACATAATATAATGCAATCAATGGGGGGAGCAACCTAGCTCGGCAAGGTACCGTTCCCAAGGCTGGATAAATGGAAACAGTTGCAGTTAGAAGAGGTATCCGGACGTATAGCTTCCAAGCCAAAGCTTATCACTAGTCTTCAAATAGGCCGGTGGAGAACAGCTACCGTACATGAACAAGAGAATATCTATCAACAAACATCATTATCATGTCTTTGTCTGACAATTAACCCTTATTCATATGGGGAGAACACAGACGTTTTGGAGCTATAAAGGGGTGTAAGACTGGATGCCCTTCCTAACGCCCTTAAGTGGAATCGAACCTGCTACATTTGCTCTCTTGCTCGCGTGCTCTACCAATGAGCTACCTTGCCCCCTCCTTGACGAATCAGAGCACCTTCATTTCAGAATCTAGAATAACAAAATGAAACATAAACTCACACTGCTCATAAACTTCTAAATTGATACCATCTTGATATACTGAATGAGGAAAAAGTTTCTAATGCCACTTTAATGGATAAAATGTTATAGGTTCTTTATAATAGGAGGTAAAATATATATATATATATATATATATATATATATATATATATATATATATATATATATATATATATATATATATATATATATATATATCCATCCATATACCAAGCCATATTCTCCCTTATAAGGGGGGGGGGTGGCTGAGCCTAAAGAAAATACTTTGACTTTTTGTAGGAAGTAAATGCAGAAGAGGGGATTCCCATTCCTCATGCTCCGCCCCATTTAGTCAACTTTTACGACACTCAGGGGAACAAGGAGGAAGTATTATTACCCCCCTCCCTTAGGGATATATATATATATATATATATATATATATATATATATATATATATATATATATATATATATATATATATATATATATATATATATATATATATATATATATATATATATATATATATATATATATATATATATATATATATATATATATATATATATATATATATATATATATATATATATATATATATATGTATATATATATATATATATATATATATATATATATATATATATATATATATATATATATGTTTAGTAGGTAGGCCATGGCACCAGCCGCCCATTGAAAGATTACGCCTGAAGGTATTAGGATGCAACTAGGAGTGGTCCCGACAGTTCCGGGCTGAGTCTTCCCTCAGGACCATTTTTTCCTCATGCCTACATCTACACTTAATATTCTGGCGTATTTATTACATATCTCTTGCTGTTCCATTATATTTGACAAGTCATAACATTCCCACATCTGTCACTTTTTCTCTCTTTTTCCTCATTTGTTATTATTTATGGAAGGTCCACACCTAATGGCCCCCAGTACTTGGCATAGAGGGGTGCGAAGAATCTCCGGGGATCGTGTTGACTCCACTATTGGCTTGAGGGCAGACACGCCTGAGGGAGTAATGGTTCTGCCCATAACCTTCCACCTCCCAATAGATCTGCTTCTTTCGTTCTTCACTATTCAAATATTTGTGGGCTGAACTCTAATCTTTCGTCTGTGGAACAGCACTTGGGTACTTTCCTCCCTAACCTCCTCCTCCTATCTGAAACCCAGCTGTCTATACATGCTTCCACTGATCCATTTCAAATCTGTTACCATAATCTGCATACTCGTTTTCGTTCCAAAGGTGGGGTCTATGCCTACCGCAACATTAACACTCCTACTGCGAGGCTCATGGACCTTGAATCTCCTGACTTTGATGTTCTCTGGCTAAAAGTCTATCTCTCCACTACCACAATCATCCTTTGCATCTGCTAATGTTCTCCAAACTCCACCGAGTGTGTGTCTTTCTTTGAATATCTAGCCTCGTGCCATGAGCCTTTGATATCTTCTCACCCACACGTCGACGTTCTCTATATTGGAGACTTCAATGTACACCAAAGCTAGCGGCTTCATTCCTCTCACACTGATGTGGGAAGAAGTAAGGTCTTTGCTTTCTCTACTACTCATGATCTGGAGCAAATTATCAAACATCCTACTCGTGCTCCTGATCATCACGAACATGCAGCAAACACTCTTGACCTATATTTTACTTCTAATCCTTCAAACTATTCTTATTCTGTGCTATCCCATCTTGGTATATCTAACCACTCTATGATCTCAGTCTCTTCCATTTTCACTCCCCCTCCACCAATCTCTCCTACTGAGCGCCGCCTTTGGCACTTTGAGCGTACCCAACATGAAAATTTACATAACTTCCTCTTTGACTTCCCATGGGATGACTACTGCTTTCGGTCCCGCAACCCTGATCAGGTAGCTCTAAAAGTTGCCGAGATTGTGACCGCGGGAATGGAGGCATACCTCCCCTCCTCTACAAAAACTTTCTCTCCTCCAAAACCTTGGTTCGACCATGCCTACTCCATAGCTATCCAGGCTAGGAATCGGGCACATCGATCTTACCAAGCCTCTCCTTCCGATGTAACTCGCTCTGCTTTTATTGTAGCTAGGAATTGCTGTACTGCTCAGATTCGAAGGTTTAAGGCTTCCTTTATAAGAAGGAAAGTTGATGACCTTAACTCCTCTCCCACTGATAAATGCTTCTGGTCCTTAGCCAAAAACTTCTCCAAAAACTTCTGTAACTCAAGCTTTTCCCATCTCATTCGTTCTGATGGTTCTATAGCTTGCTCTCCCACTGACAAAGCCACTCTCTTTGGCTCTAGTTTTTCTGCCAACTCTTCTATAAATGATTCCAGTTCACCTGTTCCTCAATCTTTACCCCTCTCTAACCCTTCATAAGGTTCTTCGCTCGCTAAAGATGAACAAGGCATCTGGTCCCGATGGTATCCCTGCAAGGTTCCTTAAGGAGTTTGCAGATGAACTGGCTCTCGTGCTTTGCCGTCTTATTCGCCTCATTCTGTCAACCAGTATCTATCCTTCATCTTGGATGCATGCTGTAGTTAACCTCCTCTATTGCTAAAGCTTTTGAAACTTTGCTCAATGCTCACTTCTTGAAACACCTTGAATATAACTTGCATATCTCCGATCACCAGTACGGTTTCCGCAAGGCAAGATCCACTGGCGATTACCTATTCTATTTTACTCATGTATGGTCATCTTCTCTGAGGAACTATGGGAATCCTTTGTCGTCGCCCTTGATATCTAAGGCTTTTGACAGAGTCTGGCACAAGGCTCTGTTGGCCTAACTCCCAGCCTATGGCTTTATCCCTTCTTTCTGTTCTCTGATTTCCAGTTTTCTTACTGACCATTTTATATCTGTAATTGTTGATGGCGTGACGTCTAACCCTTTCTCTGTTACCAGTAGTGTTCCACAGGGCTCTGTTCTTTCACCTACTCTCTTCCTTCTCTTCATCAATGACCTTCTACAATCCACATCTTTCTCTTTTCTTCATGCCTTTGCTGATGATTCTACCCTTCACTTTTCATTTACCTTTTCTTCACAACTTTCATCTGCTATTCGTAATCAATCTCGTATCACTCTCTCTTCTACTCTTAACTCCGATTTGCAGAGAGTATCTGAGTTGGGCAATCAAAATTTAGTTAAACTCAATGCCTCCAAGACACAGTTTCTAGCTATCTCTTTAGCTTCTTCTCCTCCTGATAACCCTATTGTCTTCGAAGTCAATGAAATTTACCCTCATAATTCTATCAACATATTAGGAATCAATATAGACTCTGACTGGTCTTGGAGGAATAACATAATCCAAATTTCTAAATCTTCAATAAAAAATTTGGGCGTTTTGTTTCGTTTTCGCCATTACTACTTCTCTTTACAGCTACTTAAAATTTATGAAGGTCTTATCTGTCCCTGCTTAGAATACTGATCACATATCAGGGGTGCTTCTTCTTATACTTATCTCCTCGAAAGGGTTGAATCTAAGGCAGTCAGACTCATTATTGATCCTTCTCTTACTTCTAATCTAGATTCTCTCTCTCTTCGCCATAAGGTATCTTCCCTTTCTCTTTTCTGTCGCTACTACTTCCATCACTGCTCTGATGAGTTGGCGAGTTGCATCCCTGCCTCATTGCCAATACCGCGTAACACTCGCCAAGAGGCCTCATCTCACAGGTACTGTGTGGAGATTTGTAACTCGCGGACTGATCAGTGCAGCGACAGTTTCTTCCCATCTACCTCCAGACTCTGGAACTCTCTTCCTCCTTCTGTCTTTCCTAATTCTTATGACCTTTCATCCTTCAAAAAGCAGATCTATCGTCATCTCAGGGCCTAATCCTCCATATCTCTGGGTCCTCTGTACTTTGAATGTTTTTTTTTTTCTATCATTTTCCTTTGTGAGACATTACCTCATTTCTGCCTTGTCCTTAACCTTTTTCTTTTCCTTCGTCTTGGTGTTTTCTCGTGCCCGGGCCTTTGTTGATGGGGGCAGTTTCTGCCTGTCCCGGTGTCACACTCATGAAATATATATATATATATATATATATATATATATATATATATATATATATATATATATATATATATATATATATATATATATATATATATATATATGTATTGCATATTGTAAAATACATGGCTATAATTATATCTGATCCTCTAGGGCTATACTCATTTCAATTACAGGATTATTATTATTATTATTATTATTATTATTATTATTATTATTATTATTATTATTATTATTATTATTATTATTATTATTATTATTATTATTATTATCATTATTATCATTATTATTATTATTATTATTATTATTATTATTATTATTATTATTATTATTATTATTATTATTATTATTATTATCATTATTATTATTTTTATTATTATTATTATTATTATTATTATTATTATTATTATTATTATTATTATTATTATTATTATTATTATTATTATTATTATTACTATCATTATTATTATTATTATTATTATTATTATTATTATTATTATTATTATTATTATTATAATTATTATTATTATTATTATTATTATTATTATTATTATTATTATTATTATTATTATTATTATTATTATTATTATTATTATTATCATTATTATCATAATTATTATTATTATTATTATTATTATGTCGTATGACTTCCGCCATGCTGAAGCCAGAATCTGAAACTTGTAACAGATCTTGAGCGGAAACGGTTGGTCGAGGGCACGGATATTTTATTACAATGTTTGTAGAAAGTGCCAAGGAAATATATGACCGGAACCGAGAGATTTAGGACCTGGCATCGAGAAGGGCAAGAAAGGACAGGAAGTTAGCCATTTCCTAAACCACAAGAAAACATAAACTTGTGTTTCGTACGCAGGAACCTGCCCAGGAGAAATGCCCAATAACTCCTCCCCGGAAGTAGGTGGGATTCCACTTTGAACCTGGCGCTGATTAGCTAGGACTAGATCTGACTGATTTCATTGGAGAATTGGATGTTAAGCCACGCCCTGCCCTGGGGGTATTTAAAGAGCCACCCAGGGCAGAGACACTTAGTCAGAACCTTACCAGGGGCACGAATAGATCATAGATTGTGATAGTCATAGGGTGGGGGCATAGGGGCATTGAGGCGTCGGATGTGTTGTACTCTAGAATAAATATAAGTAAAGGAACTACTGCTTGTCCATTCTTACCTTGTAACCACGCTACCTTGTACCCATCAGGTACTAATACTTATAACCACGCTACCATAATTATAAATATATATACGTAGGAGGAAAAGCCCTACGTCAGTGGTGTCATTAGATGGGATAAACAAAACCAATACGACAGTGGTGACGCTCGGTGAGATAATAATAAAACCTCCACGTCAGTAGTGATAAGGGGTGAGATAACCTAGTCATCTTACAAAGTGTGAGTTCAAGCGGAGGTCCAAAATCCCCACGTCAGTGGTGGCTTACGGTGGAATAGCTAAAAACACCACGTCAGTGGTGGCGTACGGAGGGATAAAAGAAACCCCCACGTCAGTGGTGGCAGTGCGGTACGATCTTCACATGTGAAAAAAAAAAAAAAAGAAACATACGAAGAGACAGGTGAATGCCAGTGCAGACCCGTGCAGAGAAAATAAGAATGGCAAAAGCAGAAATCCAACATCTCCCAATTCAAGAAATGAGTGACGAGGCCAAACACCGGAGAATTCTCGAACTGGAGGAGCAAGTGCGGCGCCTACAAGCACGCGCCGACGCCGCTCCGTCGAGAAGGAACTTGGCCGACGCCGACAGTGAAACCGACGCCTCAAACATCGACGAACAGCCGGCCGCTCCGAACCCCGTGGTGACACAGGGAACGCAGCAGGCCCAGCCCCCACCCTGTGCCCTGGTTGTAAAGACGCCTCGAGTCAAAAATTCACTTTTATACCTCGACGGCGCAAATATAAAAGACCGCGATTGTCCGTCCATAATTCCCGCGACCGACTTCCTGAAATACTTGGGTCTGCGGATGAGAAGTGACGAGTGGTCAAATAGAGAATACTATAAAACTTTGAAGGAACTATTTCTAAGATATTTCTTAGTAAGCCGAAGTGTGACCGGAGCATTGAGTGAAAATGCCCATTACAAGAGGTATAAGTTGCCGGATCCGACCAAGAAGACGGCGATTCGACGATTTTACTCGAAGAAAAGAAGGAGAACCCTCTCCTTCCTTGCCTTCTGCCATGAAGTTCTCCAGGACCACCTCCTTAAAATAGCTAAGTACTTGTGATCTGTATCCAGTGAGTAATGGGACAATTAGTAAAAGAAATTGAGGTCGGTGGACGCCGCCATTTTGTCTTGTAGTTATGCTTTGACTCAGCCAACCCGCTTATAAGGGGTGTGGCGCTTAATAAGTTGATAAAAGTAGAATTTCTGTACCCATTACTAACATGGATAATTTGTACTAATAGCTATAAGCAGTAATAAACTCCGTTTTTGTTATAATTTGAGTAATGTAAAGAAATTGCGTTGGAAGTGCGTTCCATTTATTTGTATTAATGCTTAGATTGAATTTTGAGAACGCGAATGTATCGATTTTTAATTGAAAAAATTTAATGCACGTGAAATCACTGTTACAATATATTAATTTCTTAAGCGTAAGAATTATAGTGAGAAATATACGTGCATCTGCTTTTAAGAGTTTCATAGACCACGTGTGGTTTTCGAGAAAGGAATGCGGAAGTGACCAGTCGATCTTCCAACCTCGTTATTGTAAATCCGTAGTAATTGTTCTGACCCTTGATATTTAATGTACGTGTAAAATCATTGTTATATTAATTTCTTAAAGCGTAAGAAATCGAGTGTTACGATTGCGCCTGTTTTTAAGTTTTTTTTTCTTTTTTTTGTTTGTTTTTATCCGCGGGAGTAATGTTTTAGCGAGGGAAAGACATAAACGACAGATCGTTCTTTTTGTGTTATGATGATGGGGAATTGATATTACGATACGTGTGTGGCATGTTTTTTTGAAGAATAAGAAATTTCGTGATATTAGTTAGAGATGAGTTTTTTGATTTCACGCTATGCAGGTGAAAGTAAGAGTAAATTAGAGTAGTTTGTGCTGTCCTAGAATAGGGAAGGTTTTTCGGTGTCACCCAAACGTAGCTTCAAGGGAGTAGAATGTTTGTTTGTTCGTTAGAATGGGACTTAGGACTGGTGAGGGAGTCTGTGACCGCACGGCTCAGCCGAGATTTCACCTTTACTCTTCTTCAGAGAGACCGGGAAAGGAAAACCAACATGTTGTAAATGAAAGGGAATTTTACAGAACGGAGATGATTGACTTGAAAGTGATATAGCGAATGTGATAGCGAGTGAGTATGAATGACTGGGGGTATAATGGGAGGGTTGCTCTAGGGGGTGAAATCGCGGAAAGCACCGTTAGGAAGCATGATTGGGGAGTCTGCGAGGATCGTTCCCCTGCTCCGCCAGGTCCTTCTGCATGCCATATCAGAGTGTATTTATGGGAGGTGATGCGCTGTTGCAATATCTAGTGAGGGATATGGATGAGAAGGTAATTCTCCACCTGCCCAGATATGGTTGAAATGCCGAGGTTGTTTTATTTTTGTTTTGTCCCCTACTCCGCCATTGAGATTATTATTCGATTTCCGAGAGATTCCAAGATAGATGTTACGTGATAAAGGACGTGAATCTATGAATGATTCTTTATTTTCTTTGCTAGCTGCAGTATATACATTATTTGTCTGAAGAGATATGTTAGATTGATAAAGTAAAACTTTGCGAGTTTTAGCCATGATAATGTTTTATCAAAATTATTTCGGCTTGGTCATAAAGAAAGAGTGAGAGCTGACACGAAATGACAACAAGAATGTTACACAGCTGTATCCCGTATTTGAGAGAGCAGATATAAGTCAAATTCGAGATAGTAAAAGAAGATATATATTTTATGTTTGAATTGTTTATGTACAACTCCGTACGAGATTTTGAAGTTTAAGCAAAATGTATTCCTTACTGTTGATAATGAGATATACTTTTTGTTTTTATTATTGCATACACAGAGATAGACTTTTTATATTCTTAGGTACCCGTTTTCGTTATAGTTCTTTTTGTATTGAAGAAATCTTTAAAAATCTTACTTAAAGGATTCTGAAAAGATTATCTAGAGATAACCATGGTTAATCCCTAGCATTTTCATGAATTTTAGATTACAATTGGGCTAATTAAAGATAATTGAGATTATTAGAGATTATTTGCTGAGTTTTAAAGTTAAAATTAATGACACTTAAGTCCTTTTTAAGAAGTTGTTAAGAAAAGGATATTTGTACTTTTGTTGATAGTAGTGGGGATACTGTCACATATGATTTTAGTTTTTTTGCTTTAATTTCATCAGTGTGTGTGCTTCGACTTAACCCTCTGATTTATAGCATGAAAAGAGAGAGATTGTCATTATAGACAAGGATGTGTATGCCGTTACAGTAAAGTCCTTATCAAGATTAAACAGAAAGGAATGGATTTATGCTTCGACAGTTCTGCAGTTGTACACTAAGTTCTTTTTGCTTTTGCTTTGTTAATGAGGAAATAAGAATAGCCCTCTGAGAATAAACGTAAGACTCTATCGATAGTCATTGCTAACGTTTGTTCACGTTCATTTGTTTATTTATTTTATTATTAGAGATACTCTGCGACACTTTTTTATTTTCAGTACAAGTTAAAAGGACAGAGGCCCAGCTCAGCTGACTTGTGAGTGAAAACCGCAACGTATTCCACGGTCACTCTACCTCTCTCTCTCTCTCTCTCTCTCTCTCCTACCTTTCACGCGACGCTGAAACTGACAGAGGCCTCTCCTGCTGCTAACAGAGCGTTGCCGTCTTTGATTTTTTCTTTTTGTTTTTATTCCAGCGAAGCTAGGCGATAATTGTGCCTACATTTTATTTCAGTTGATAGATTGTTGCATGCTGTTATTGCATAAATACTGATAAGATATCGGTAGTACCGCCATTTGCCTAAAATATTTTTGCCACATGTCGCAACTGTTTAGAGAATAGATAGAACTCCCATTGACAAATTGTGGAGCCAGCCAGTTGCCACTTATGCTATATATATATATACATTGATTACGACAGCAGGAATTTGAATATTAAAGGAGACTGTGTTAGAATAAGCATCACTATGAAATATAAGTATAGAACTCTGTTCTTACTTCTGAATATCAGTCTCCATTGTATATATATTGATATTTTTGATTTAGTATATTTATTTTTATTGTTTATTATTCTTATTTTTAGATCATGATTATTAGTAATGTTATTATGTTGACTGATATTGTTGCTATCTCTCAATGGCCTGTTGCTAAGTATTATTTTTGAAATGAAATCAGCAGTAACTTGATGATTTGTATCTTTTATCTGAATTCATACTTGATGTTACTGTAGCCACCGCTAATAAGAATGTTTCTTTAGTGGCTTTTCTCAGCATTTAATGATTGTTCTTTTTGACATTTATAGTAAAGTAATGCTATGTAGCAGTTGCTAAGTCCTAAGTATCTTGGAATAATAATCTAGTTGTGTAGACACATACCTTCCATTACCACCCTATTCCTAGGCAGCCCCGACCTGCAAGTTCTAAAAGTCTTTAGATTTTGTCCGTCAGACAAGTCCCTAATGCCCATTGAATAGAGATTGCAATCACTTGCAGTTGCAGGGGAGGCAAAGTATAGCCTCGATTACCAATGTATGGCCATTGTTGGTACCCTGAAGTCGTAGGGAACCTTTCTTACAACTGTAGTAGTGATATAGGTTCAAACTTTCATCCCGAGATCTACTTCGAAGGTACGTGCGAGGGCCGTAAAGGAAGAGAAACGCTGTGACGTTGCAGGTCTCCTGCGTGGGGGATCTTAGTCAAGATCGGCCGAGGGCAGGACGAGAAAGCCGGGATGGAAGGATTCGCGGGATGGGGCCCAGTCCTTGTCCTTTTTGCTCTGCCTAACCGAGTAACAGAGATATGGCAACAAACCTGGGCCTGCAGCAAGGACGGCAGGGGATGTGAAAGCGAAAGAATCCCCGAGGGAAACCAGGGAATCGCACCTAGCAAGAATTCATGAGCAAGAGACAGAGAAAGTAAAAGTTGTCCTAGACAGAGGAAAGTAAAAGTCGTCCTAGACAGAGGAAAGTAAAAGTCGTCCTAGACAGAGGAAAGTAAAAGTCGTCCTAGACAGAGAGAACGAAAGTCGTCCTAGACAGAGGAAAGTAAAAGTCGTCCTAGACAGAGGAAAACAAAAGTCGTCCTAGACAGAGGAAAGTAAAAGTCGTCCTAGACAGAGAGAACGAAAGTCGTCCTAGACAGAGGAAAGTAAAAGTCGTCCTAGACAGAGGAAAGTAAAAGTCGTCCTAGACAGAGGAAAACAAAAGTCGTCCTAGACAGAGGAAAGTAAAAGTCGTCCTAGACAGAGAAAGTAAAAGTCGTCCTAGACAGAGAGAACGAAAGTCGTCCTAGACAGAGAAAGTAAAAGTCGTCCTAGACAGAGAAAGTAAAAGTCGTCCTAGACAGAGAAAGTAAAAGTCGTCCTATCCATTGGTCTCTGAATAGTAGTATAATATGAAAGTAACACATGCTTTGTTCCAGGAGTAGTTTCTAAGGCTTAATTTTAAGACAAATCAATGCCCCTAATAATGATAGGAATAGAATTTATGAAGGTAGGGTCTCTTATAGAAATTACTGTTGATGTTATAGTCTATTGCATTTTACATGTTTATACATGCTAATACTCTACTTAATTGTTTGCTAATGTTCTAAATGAGTCATAATTCTACTGTAATTAACTCAATTTTGTCTTTTAAAGAAACGAGAGAAGTAGATGAATTAATGTTTTGATTTAAACTGACTTTTTGATCTTAATTAATGTTTAATATTAGTTTCACACTGGAATTATGGTTGTTTAAATATAAGAATATGTTGTATTTCAGATTTCCAACAAGGACATAGACCCTGCATGCTCTAGTTGTCTGTAAAGGTACTCTCTATATGTTATGTTTGTGTAATTTGTATAGGAATTCTTAGAAAATAGCTTAAATAATACGGCCCCATTTCTATTGTAAGCTAATGTTAGCTAGGATATGTCCAAGAGCTCCCGGAAAACTAGTCCATGCTTCGACTGAAATAAGAGATATTTCAGTTTTGGTTGGGAGGGATGTCGTATGACTTCCGCCATGCTGAAGCCAGAATCTGAAACTTGTAACAGATCTTGAGCGGAAACGGTTGGTCGAGGGCACGGATATTTTATTACAATGTTTGTAGAAAGTGCCAAGGAAATATATGACCGGAACCGAGAGATTTAGGACCTGGCATCGAGAAGGGCAAGAAAGGACAGGAAGTTAGCCATTTCCTAAACCACAAGAAAACATAAACTTGTGTTTCGTACGCAGGAACCTGCCCAGGAGAAATGCCCAATAACTCCTCCCCGGAAGTAGGTGGGATTCCACTTTGAACCTGGCGCTGATTAGCTAGGACTAGATCTGACTGATTTCATTGGAGAATTGGATGTTAAGCCACGCCCTGCCCTGGGGGTATTTAAAGAGCCACCCAGGGCAGAGACACTTAGTCAGAACCTTACCAGGGGCACGAATAGATCATAGATTGTGATAGTCATAGGGTGGGGGCATAGGGGCATTGAGGCGTCGGATGTGTTGTACTCTAGAATAAATATAAGTAAAGGAACTACTGCTTGTCCATTCTTACCTTGTAACCACGCTACCTTGTACCCATCAGGTACTAATACTTATAACCACGCTACCATAATTATAAATATATATACGTAGGAGGAAAAGCCCTACGTCAGTGGTGTCATTAGATGGGATAAACAAAACCAATACGACAGTGGTGACGCTCGGTGAGATAATAATAAAACCTCCACGTCAGTAGTGATAAGGGGTGAGATAACCTAGTCATCTTACAAAGTGTGAGTTCAAGCGGAGGTCCAAAATCCCCACGTCAGTGGTGGCTTACGGTGGAATAGCTAAAAACACCACGTCAGTGGTGGCGTACGGAGGGATAAAAGAAACCCCCACGTCAATTATTATTATTATTATTATTATTATTATTATTATTATTATTATTATTATTATTATTATTATTATCATTATTATTTTTATTATTATTATTATTATTATTACTATTATTATTATTATTATTATTATTATTATTATTATTATTATTATTATTATTATTATTATTATTATTGTTATTATTATTATTGTTATTATTATTATTATTATTATTATTATTATTATTATTATTATTATTATTATTATTATTATTATTATTATTATTATTATTATTATTATTATTATTACTATTATTATTATTATTATTATTATTATTATTATTATAATTTTGTTTTTGTTGTTGTTGTTGTTAATAATGATAATAATAATAATAATAATAATAATAATAATAATAATAATAATAATAATAATAATAATAACAATAATAATAATAATAATAATAATAATAATAATAATAATAATAATAATAATAATAATAATAATAATAATAATAATAATAATAATAATAATAATAATAATGTGTGTGTATGTGTAAGTATGTATATGTGTATTTGTTCTTTCTTTTGGTTTTCCCCTAGTGTAACATATCCTACTGCAGTTATTTTAGTACTTTCTACGTCTGGACAATTAATCTACACTATTTTTATGTCTCAAGTTCTCCCCAAATTGGATGTGAAATTAAGCCTAGATGCCTTTCCTATTGCCTAAATCAAAGTTATCAATGTATTATTTATTTCTCCTTGCTTTGTTCTTGGCACAAAAAGAACGTGAATGATTTTTTTATTATTGACTTTGAAATTATGTGATTACCTAATTGTGATTACCTAATTGTGTTTGCGGGAAAGAGCCCAAAGCTCGTATCTTCCCTTCTCCTTATCGGTTCCATTTTGTACTTAGTGATGCTTATCATACCTGTCCTTAAAACTATTGTGTGCGTGTATGTGCCAGTGTATTTGTGATTACCTAATTGTGATTACCTAATTGTGTTTACGGGAAAGAGCCCAAAGCTCGTATCTTCCCGTCTCCTGATCGGTTCCATTTTATACTTAGTGATACTTATCATACCTGTCCTTAAAACTATGGATTGAGATAGCATTAACTACCTCCTCGCTTAGCCAATTCCAATTATCAACTACTCTTACACTGAAAAAGTATTTCCTTACATCCTGCGAAGAAGTTTTCTTACGAAGCTTCAAACAATGACCTCTAGTTCTAGAGCCAGCCATATCAAAATATCGATCCCTATCCACTCTATCATAACCATGAAGGAATTTAAAGACTGTCACCATATCCCCCCTCACTCTTCTAGCTTCGAGTGATGGTAAGTCTAATTCCCTCAGCCTCTCATCATAACTGAGATTGCGTATTTCTGGCACCAGTTTCGTGGCATGTCTTTGAACTTTTTCAAGCTTAGCTATGTGCTTTTTCAAGTGCGGATTCCAAAAGGGGGCTGCATATTCGAGTTTTGGCCTCACATAGGTTACATAAATATTTCTGAACATTTCCTTGTCCATTTGCCTGAAGGCTACCCTTACATTTGATAAGAATGCATATGCTGCCCTTACTATGCCATTTATATGTATTTCTGGAGACAAATCTGCCAGTATGTTTACTCCTAGATCTCTCTCATTTTCTGTCTCTTGAAGTTGTACTCCAGCCACCGAGTAGTCAAGCTTGGGCCTTCTTGCACTTGTACCCATTCTCATTACCTTACAATTTGAAGTATTGAATTTCATTAGCCACTTTTCTGACCACTCATGCAGATTATTTAGATCCTCCTGAAGTTCTCTACCATTGTTCTCGTTTTTTACTTTCTTCACAATCTTTGCATCATCTGCAAACATATTCATGAATGAATTTACACACTCTGGTAGGTCATTTACATATACAAGGAACAAAAGTGGCCCTAAAACTGAACCCTGTGGAACTCCACTACTAACTCTTCTCCATTCAGACACTGAGTGTCTTACTCTAACTCTCTGTTCCCTTCCTTCTAAGTAAGTTTTTATCCATTCCAAAACATTTCCGCCTATTCTAGCCATTGATTGCAGCTTCCTAATAAGTCTCCCATGTGGAACAGTGTCAAACGCTTTCTGGAAGTCTAGGAATATGCAATCTGCCCAGCCCTCTCTTTCCTGTAAGATTTGGCTTACCTCATCATAAAATTCTAATAAGTTTGTTACTGTTGATCTACCTTCTCTGAAGCCATGTTGCCTCACTGACAAAAAGTTGAAGGATTCCAAGTGAAGAGAGATATGTTTCCTTAGTAGTTTCTCCATAACTTTGCAAACTATGCTGGTCAAGGAAACTGGTCTATAGTTCAGAGCCGTATCCCTCCTTCCCTTTTTGAAGATAGGTATCACATTTGCTTGTTTCCAGCATCTTGGAATCTCCCCCGACTCCAGTGACTCCTTCAATATGATACTTAGTGCCACTGATATTGTGTTTGCGCATTTTTTAAGCACATGAGGGGATATGTCATCGGGACCTGTAGCTTTATGAACATCTAAATCCATCAGCGCTTTGCATACCTCTGTGGCTGTAAGGTTGATGTTCTCTAATGCCGGCCCTTGAGCTTCTATCACTGCAATCTGAGGGGGTGGGGTATTTTCTACTGTAAATACTGACTGAAACTCCTTGTTCAATTCTTTGCAGATCTCTTCATCCGTCTCAGTGATGCTTCCATCCGCTCTCTTTAGCCTTAAAACCTGTTCTTTTACCTTCAGTTTTCCTCTGATAAAGCTGTGGAAAAGCTTGGGATTTTCTTTAGCCTTCCTGGTGATGTCCCTCTCATAGTCTCTCTCTGCCTCTCTCCTTTTACTTGTGTGTGTATATTTGTGTGTTTGCATTAATAAATATGCAATGGGATTATAAAAATCCTGAGAGTAGATATGACCTCTCTTTTAATGGTTCTTCACAACATACCTTAAGTTATATAATCTGTATAATATATGAATGAAAATATTTATCAAATTATTTATGAACAATAGTAATACTTTTTTTTTATTTTTGGGGGTACAGCGTATTCTATCACTAGAAGCTGCTGTCATAGCTTATTGGTATAGCGGGTAACTCGGGGAGTGACGAGGCTGACATTCTTGAGTCCCAGCCCACCGCGGGGAGTTAGAAAATACATCCACCTATAATCCTCATCTTCAATCCGTCTTTTTCCACCCCGTTTTGAATGGAATCCAATTGTGATATATATATATAAAAAAAAAAGAGTTTCTCTTATCACTTGAATGGACCATTATGAATTTGAAATATTTCTGTATTTTCCGCCATAGAGACCGTCGTGGCCGGGTGATAGTTTGAGAGACTTTAAACCATTAGGTCGTTGGTTCGAGACCCGCTACGGTCTGAGGTTAGAAAGAACATTCACTCGGAGTAACGGTCACTCTCTGCCAAAACCATTGTCCCTCGAAAGGGAGCACCATCCTGGCCCTTACTAGACAAGGGAGTAGTTGAAGTAAACCGGATCACTTACTTCGTAAAAATAGCCTGACGAGGACAATTTTCTTGCCTGTCCCGTTGTCACATTCATAAAAAAAAAAATTTACTCAGTAGCTATTTGGTTACTGAAACAGATGCAGTTCACATGTGACTTTCACAAGTGTATCATTTTCCAGTGCAGACAAGTTGCATAATGCATCAAGTTGTTTGCCATTTTATGTGTCACCATTAATACCCGTTCGAATGGGGATGTACAAAGACAGGTTTGTCACTTCTCGAGTAGAGTGCTCTAACAACTACCACTACTCTCAATTGCATAATGAGTGTCTCCCTCACTTGCTACAAGATTACAAGAGCTCTATCATTTACTTTCATTGGGATGTATCCAGTGACCATCACTGGCATATTTTCAATAACCTCCATGGGACAGTGTGTGTTCCAATGACTCATATTGAAACACATATTTGGAAATGTGTGCAAATATCTGTATTGGGCAATGTTTTCTAGTTATCTACGTATTCAATAACAAGCACTGCAGTATGAGTAAGAGAACGTGCATTTTAATATTGGTTAAATGACCTGAATTAGAAAACGTGGTGTCTTAGTAGTCTTAAGTGCCATAGGTGTTAGTTTACCTGCCTTTGCATGTTTGTAATAATCTGATCGTGCCAGATGTTCCCTGATCTGCAATATATACCCAGCAATGTACGGTAGTACAAGTGTTCACTGACCCACAGTAGAATATGCACATCGCATGACCTGCGTTGAATTGTCTGTTTTAATCTTTTGTATTGGAAAATGCATTTCAGTGAGCCATATTGCTATAAGTATTCAACTTGATGCCGGTCTCAAGCCCGGGTAGATGGGGAGGGTTGGTGGCAGGAAGGGTATCCAGCCATAAAAATTTTGCCAAAACCAAAATATGGCCAGTACAGATAACGAGAATAATCACCATGCTAGGGCGTTCCCCTTAGGCAACGTGTTGGGGCTTCGCCTGACCCCTCCGGAAAGACAGCAAGGGCTACCCAGTCATGGGCAGGCTGGGTTAAAGAGGCAAGCTCGAGGGAGAGTGTCAGATGTGGTGTTGCGGATGGGCACTCTTAATTTGGGGACGATGACTGGGAAGGGGCGAGAATTGGTGGACCTGATGGAGAGGAGGAGAATTGGAGTGCTGTGTGTGCAGGAGACCAGGTGGAAAGTATATAAGGCGAGGGAAATGGGTGAGGGTTGCAAATTGTTCTATAGTGAAGCTAATGAGGAAGGGAGGAATGGTGTAGGAATAATACTATCCAAAGACCTGAAGGAAAACTTACTTGGTGTGAATAGAAAGAGTGACAGAATTATGAATTTAAAGCTGGGACTGGGAGAAACGGTAGTCAATGTGGTATGTGCCTATGCCCCACAAACTGGTTGTACAGTGGAGGAGAAGGATGTATTTTGGGAGGAGATGGACCAGGAGTTTAGAACAATTCCTATAAGGGAGAGGGTAATTTTGGGAGGAGATCTAAATGGCCACTTGGGAATTGGGAGGGCTGGGATAGGTAGAGTTCATGGGGGCTGGGGGGTGGATGAGAGAAATGAGGGGGGAAAGAGAGTGATCGATTTGCAGTGGCATTTGATCTGGTTTTGGTCAACACATTCTTTGAGAAAAAGGAAAGCAGATTGATTACATACAGTAATGGTGAGATGGAGAGCCAGATAGATTTATTGTTGTGTAAGAGAGACCATCTGAAGGAGATTAGCAACTGTAAAGTAATAAATGGGGAGAGTGTAGCAATGCAACATAGGATAGTAGTAACTGATTGCAGGCTCAGAAAATTTAGGAAAAGTAAGAAGCCGAGGATGGACACAAAGATAAATTGGATAGATTGAAAGATGCAGAGATGAGAGCTATGTTTAAGGGAAGAGTGTTAGAAGCGATATGGTTGCATGAGGATGTACAAGAATGGTGGACAAAGAATAGTAAGGTGATTTTAAGGGTTGGTGAGGAGGTACTTGGAAAGTCATCATGTGGAATGAAGAAGTGCAAGAATGGGTGAAGAACAAGAGAGAAGCTAAGAAAAAGGCAGATTTATCAGGCCTGGTGCAGGATAAAGAAGAATACAAGAAGGCAAAGAAGGAGGCAAGGAGAGCAGTAGCAAAAGCAAAGGCAGAGAAATTGAATGAAGTCTATGAAGAGCTGGAAACACCAGAATGAATGAAGAAAATATGGTAAATTGCCGAGGCCCGAGATGCTTCAACCAAGGACTTGATCAAAGTGAGACAAATAAATGATAACCATGGAGTAGTTCTAGCAGAAGAGGATGAAATAAAAAGCAGATGGGAAACTTATGTTGAAGGATTACTAAATGAAGAGAAACCAAGAGCAGTATTTGAAGATGGCCTTTCAAATGAAGCAGTTACAACAACAGTGGCTAGAAGAGAGGTAGAGCGGGCAGTAAGGATAATGAAAAAAGGAAAGGCAGCAGGACCTGATAAGATGCCAGTGGAGGTATGGAAGAGTCTTGGAGAGGAAGGCATAGATATCTTCTGGGACTTAATGCAAAAGATCTTTAGTCAGGACAAGATGCCAGAGGAGTGGAGAGGAAGCTTAATCATCCCAATCTATAAAGGGAAGGGAGACATTCAGGAGTGTGGAAACTATAGTGGTATAAAGTAGATAAGTCATACTATGAAGATATGGGAGAAGATCATAGAGAGGAGACTCAGAGAAGTAACGACAATTGGAGATGAACTGTTTGGCTTCATGTCTGGCAGAGGGACAGTGGATGCCATATTTGCCTTGAGACAAATGATGGAAAAGCATCGGGAGAAACAGAAAGGACTGCATATGGTCTTTATTGACCTGGAAAAGACATATGATCGAGTACCACGTCAAGAGGTGTGCAGGTGTATTAGAGAAAAGGGAGTCCCCGAGAAATATGTAAGAATCATCCAAGATATGTATGAGAGGGCAGAGGCAAATGTTAAGAGTAGTGTTGGCTTGACAAAAAGTCTCTCAGTAAATGTTGGTCTGCATCAAGGGTCTGCTTTGAGTCCATATCTATTTGATTTGGTCTTGGATGTAGTAACCCAGGGTATTAGAGATCAGTCTCCATGGTGTATGCTCATTGCAAATGACATTGTACTGTGTAGCTACAGACGAGAGGTAGTGGAGGAGAAGATTGAGGAGTGGAGAAGAGTGATGGAGAATAGAGGACTGAAAATCAGCAGGAAGACAGAGTACTTGATGTTGAGAGATGATGAGGATGGGGAGGTCAATTTGCAGGGGGAGGTGTTGAAAAGAGTTGAAAAGTTCAAGTATTTGGGATCAACAGTAGCAGTGGATGGTGACCTAGAGTCAGAAATAACCCACAGAATACAAGCGGGATGGAAGAACTGGAAGAAAGTGTCTGGGGTTCTGTGCGACAGGAAAATAGGGATTAAGTTGAGGGATAAAGTGCACAAGACAATTGTGAGACCTGCGATGATGTATGGAGTAGAGACATGGGCAATAAAGAAGACACAAGAGAAAAAAAATGGATGTGGCAGAGATGAGGATGTTGAGATGGATGTGTGGGGTGGCAAGAAGCGATAAGATCAGAAACTAGGTAATTAGAGGTACCTCAAAAGTTAGAGAAATATCAGATAAGATACAAGAAAGTAGACTAAGATGGTATGGTCATGTCGTTAGGAGGAATGAACAGTATGTTGGGAGGACAGTGATGGAAATGGATATACAGGGTAGGAGAAGGAGGGGGAGACTAAAGCGTAAGTGGATGGACTGCATCAATGACGACCTGAGGTCTAAAGGTTTGTTGGGTGATGAGGTATGGGACAGAAACATATGGAGAACACTGGCCAGAAACATCGACCCCACATAAAAGTGGGAAAAGATGTAAAAGAAGAAGAAGAATAAATTGGCCTGGTTTGAAAAATATGGCCAAAAATTTAATTGATATGTGTCCATTGTAATACATGACCTGTATTGGATTGTGTTTTCTGTGACCCAGTTTGGATTGTGCTGGTTGACTCACATTTATGAATACTGTATGCTGCACTGGAATATATAAGTATATATAAGTATAGCAGATATAAGCTATAAGGTCTGATTCCCTTTAACCTACTGTGGTGTAGTTGGTAGCGCCCTGACTTAGTAATTATAAGTCCTAGATTCAAGTCCCTTTCGGGGTAAAAAATTATTCATGTTTTCACATAGGTAATGTGCTTATTTGGATATTATTATGCCTGATTGAGATTGGGAGTTAAATTAAATGCAGAAATGAAGCCACGAATGAGGTTGGGGAATCTGTAATATGAACATAGTGGCATTCAGATAGAATGCGTTCATTCCTAAGTATAGCAGATATGAGCTATAAGGTTGGATTCTTTTTAACCTTCTGTGGTGTAGTTAGTAGCGCCTTGACTTAGTAATCATAAGTCCTAAGTTCAAGTCCCAGTCGGGGTAAAAAATGATTCATGTGTTCACAAATGTAATGTGCTTATTTGGTTATTGTTGTGACTGAATGAAATTGGGAGTTGAATTAAATGCAAAAATGAAGCCACGAGTGAGGTTGGGGAATCTGTAATATGAACATAGTGGCATTCATTGAAATGCGTTCATTCCTAAGTATAGCAGATATAAGCTATAAGGTCTGATTCCTTTTAACCTTCTGTGGTGTAGTTGGTAGCGCCTTGACTTAGTAATTATAAATCCTAGGTTCAAGTTACGGTCGGGGTAAAAAATTATTCATGTTTTCACATATGTAATGTGCTTATTTAGTTCTTTTTGTTTCCGAATGAGATTGGGAGTTGAATTTAATGCAGAAATGAAGCCACGAGTGAGGTTGGGGAATCTGTAATATGAACATAGTGGCATTCAGATAGAATGCGTTCATTCCTAAGTATAGCAGATATAAGCTGTAAGATCTAATTCCTTTTAACCTTCTGTGGTGTAGTTGGTAGCGCCTTGACTTAGTAATAATAAGTCCTAGGTTCAAGTCCCAGTCGGGGTAAAAAATTATTCATATTTTCACATATGTAATATGCCTATTTGGTTCTTGTTGTGCCCGAATGAGACTTGGAGTTAAATTAAATGCGAAAATTAAGCCACGAGTGAGGTTGAGGAATCTGTAATATGAACATAGTGGCATGCAGATAGAATGCATTCATTCCTAAATATAGCAGATATAAGCTATAAGGTCTTGATTCCTTTTAACCTTCTGTGGTGTAGTTGGCAGCTCCCTGACTTAATAATTATAAGTCCTAGGTTCAAGTCCCAGTCGGGGTAAAATATAATTCATGTTTTCACATATGTAATGTGCTTATTTGGTTATTGTTGTGCCCGAATGACTTTGGGAGTTGAATTAAATGCGAAAAGGAAGCCACGAGTGAGGTTGGGGAATCTGTAATATGAACATATTGGAATTCAGATAGAATGCATTCATTCCTAAGTATAGCAGATATAAGCTATAAGGTCTTGATTCCTTTTAACCTTCTGTGGTGTAGTTGGTAGCGCCTTGACTTAGTAATTATAAATCCTAGGTTCAAGTCCCGGTCGGGGCAAAACGTGATTTATATATATATATATATATATATATATATATATATATATATATATATATATATATATATATATATATATATATATATATATATATATATATATATATATATATATATATATATATATATATATATATATATATATATATATATATATATATATATATATATATATATATATATATATATATATATATATATATATATATATATATATATATATATATATATATATATATATATATATATACATATACATATATATATATATATATATATATATATATATATATATATATATATATATATATATATATATATATATATATATATATATATATATATATGTACATATATATATATATATATATATATATATATATATATATATATATATATATATATATATATATATATATATATATATATATATCTACCTTGGCTGTTTCCCCCTTTAGGGAGGTAGCCGACATCAAGAAAGGAAAACAATAAGGGGATTACTTTGCTCTATGGGCAATGACGAGGGAGCTAGCGACTGTTCAGATGGCACTGCTGGAGTGCCACAGCCCATCCTCCTGGCTCTTCCACAGCCTGTGTCGCTTCACAACTGCCAACTCCTCCTACTGCCCCTACCACAGGGCTACCTCTGTAAGATGCAGCCCCGTGGTAACAGCAGATGCCCATCAGAGCTGCGTCACAATCGCTCGCCACTCATTCCTATTCCTAGCACGCTCGCTTGCTTCCATCACATCCATTCTCCTATCATTCAGGGCTCTCCTTACTCCATCCATCCATCCAAACCTAGGCCTCCCTCTAGCATTTCTCCCATCAACTCTCGCATTCATCACCTTTTTCAGCAGCCTTTCATCATCCATCCTTTCCACATGGCCAAACCATCTCAGAACATTCATATCTACTCTGGCTGCAATTTCTCTCCTCACACCCGTTATTGCTCTCACCACTTCATTCCTAACCCTATCCAATCGAGATACACCAATCATACTCCTCAGGCATTTCATCTCAAACACATTTAGTTTCCGTCTCTCACTTACTTTCATACCCCATAACTCTGATCCATACATCACAGTTGGCACAACCACTTTCTCATACAAAACTTTCTTAACATTCATTTCCAACCCTCTATTCTTCATCACTCCTTTCAATGCACCCAACACTTTACTTCCTTCATTCACTCTGTGACACACATCTGCTTCCACTCCACCGTTTGCAGCTATAACCGAGCCTAAATACTTAAGCTGCTTAACTTCCTCAAGTGTCTCTCCATTCAACATAACATTCAATCCAGCACCATCCTCATTTCTTGTACACCTCATAACCTTACTCCTTCCCACATTCACTTGCAACTTCCTTCTCTCACACACCATTCCAAATTCTGACACTAACTGACACAGCTTTTCCTCTGAATCTGCCACCACCACAGTATCATCTGCAAACAGCAACTGATTCAGCTCCCACTCGTTATCATCCCCATCTACCATTCTCAAACCTCAACCATGCACTCTCTCATTTACCTCTCTTACAACTCCATCAATATACAAATTGAACAGCCATGTTGACATCACACACCCCTGTCTCAGTCCCACACTCACTGGAAACCATTCACTCACTTCATTCCCTACCCTAACACAAGCTCTACTGCCCTAATACAAACTCTTCACTGCATGCAACAATTTACCATTAATTCCATATAATCTCAAAACATTCCACATAGCATCTCTATCAACTCTATCATATGCTTTCTCCAGATCAAAAATGCAAAATACACATCCTTACCCTTTGCTAAATATTTCTCACATAACTGCCTAACTATAAAAATCTGATCTATACAACCTCTACCTCTCCTAAAACCACTCTGCACTTCTGCGATCACATATTCTGTCTTATCCCTAATCCTATTAGCCAGTATAAATCCATTTAACCATATATAAATATATATATATATATATATATATATATATATATATATATATATATATATATATATATATATATATATATATATATATATATATATATATATATATATATATATATATATATATATATATATATATATATATATATATATATATATATATATATATATATATATATATATATATATATATATATATATATATATATATATATATATATATATATATATATATATATATATATATATATATATATATATATATATATATATATATATATATATATATATATATATATATATATATATATATATATATATATATATATATATATATATATATATATATATATATATATATATATATATATATATATATATATATATATATATATATATATATATATATATATATATATATATATATATATATATATATATATATACATACATATACCTTGGCTGTTTCCCCCTTTAATTGGGGGGTAGCCGACATCAAGAAAGGAAAACAAATAGGGGGATTGCTTTGCTCTATGGGCAATGACGAGGGAGCTAGCGACCGTTCAGATGGCACTGCTGGAGTGCCACAGCCCATCCTCCCGGCTCTTCCACAACCTGTGTCGCTTCACAACTGCCAGCTCCTCCTACTGCCCCTACCACAGGGCTATCTCTGTAAGATGCAGCCCCGTGGTTACAGCAGGTGCCCATCAGAGCCGCGTCACAATCGCTCACCACTCATTCCTATTCCTAGCACGCTCGCTTGCTTCCCTCACATCCATCCTCCTATCATTCAGGGCTCTCCTTACTCCATCCATCCATCCAAACCTAGGCCTCCCTCTAGCATTTCTCCCATCAACTCTCGCATTCATCACCTTTTTCAGCAGCCTTTCATCATCCATCCTTTCCACATGGCCAAACCATCTCAGAACATTCATATCTACTCTGGCTGCAATTTCTCTCCTCACACCCGTTATTGCTCTCACCACTTCATTCCTAACCCTATCCAATCGAGATACACCAATCATACTCCTCAGGCATTTCATCTCAAACACATTTAGTTTCCGTCTCTCACTTACTTTCATACCCCATAACTCTGATCCATACATCACAGTTGGCACAACCACTTTCTCATGCAAAACTTTCTTAACATTCATTTCCAACCCTCTATTCTTCATCACTCCTTTCAATGCACCCAACACTTTACATCCTTCATTCACTCTGTGACACACATCTGCTTCCACTCCACCGTTTGCAGCTATAACCGAGCCTAAATGCTTAAACTGATTAACCTCCTCAAGTGTCTCTCCATTCAACATAACATTCAATCCAGCGCCATCCTCATTTCTTGTACACCTCATAACCTTACTCTTTCCCACATTCACTCGCAGCTTCCTTCTCTCACTCATCATTCCAAATTCTGACACTAACTGACACAGCTTTTCCTCTGAATCTGCCACCACCACAGTATCATCTGCAAACAGCAACTGATTCAACTCCCACTCGTTATCATCCCCATCTACCATTCTCAAACCACGACCACGCACTCGCTCATTCACCTTTCTTACAACTCCATCAATATGCGAATTGAACAACCATGTTGATATCACACATCCCTGTCTCAGTCCCACACTCACTGGAAGCCACTCACTCACTTCATTCCCTACCCAAACACAAGCTCTACTACCCTCATACAAACTCTTCACTGCATGCAACAATTTACCATTGATTCCATATAATCTCAAAACATTCCACATAGCCTCTCTATCAACTCTATCATATGCTTTCTCCAGATCCAAAAATGCAAAATACACATCCTTACCCTTTGCTAAATATTTCTCACATAACTGCCTAACTATAAAAATCTGATCTATGCAACCTCTACCTCTCCTAAAACCACTCTGCACTTCCGCGATCACATATTCTGTCTTATCCCTAATCCTATTAACCAGTATCCTACCATACACTTTTCCTACCACACTCAACAAACTTATACCCCTAAAATTACTGCATTCATACATATCTCCCTTACCTTTATATAGGGGCACTATACAGGCAATCACCCAATCCACTGGCACCAATGACAACATAAAGCATATATTAAACACTCTCTCTAACCATTCCAATGCAGTCACACCCCCTTCTTTCAACATCTCTGCTCTCACACCATCCATTCCAGGTGCTTTACCTGCTTTTGCTTCATACAATGCCCTTTTCACCTCCTCTCTTGTAATCTCTCTCTCATTTTCATCTCCCATTACTGGCCCTTGAACCCCTCCCACTACCACTATAGCTGCCTCTCTATCTTCCTCAACATTCAGCAAGCACTCAAAATATTCTGCCCATCTTTTCCTTGCATCGTTCCCTATTAGCATCTGTCCATTCACATCTTTCACTGTCTCTTCCATCCTCGATCCACCCTTCCTTGCTCTCTTCACTTCTTTCCAAAACTTCTTTTTATTCTCCTAATATGACCTACTAAAATCCTGTCCCCACCTAACATTTGCCAACCTCTTCTCTTCCTCTACCTTCCGCTTGGTTTCCACATTTTTCTCCCTATATCTTTCATACTTCTCCCTACTTTTACACTGCAGCCATTCCTCAAAAGCCCTCTTTTTCTCTTCCACCTTCATTTTCACCCCTTCATTCCACCACTCGCTGCCCCTCCTCATGCTACCTCCAACAAACCTCTTTCCACACACATCACTTGCATGTCCCACAAAACATTCTTTCATCAACCCCCATTCCTCCCCTAACTCCCCAACTTCTCTTTCTTTCACCTTGTCATATGCCACTCTCAACCTGTCCTGATATTCCTGTCTCTTCTCTGGCTTTTTCAACTCTTCCACCTTCACTATTTCCCTTCTACATCCCCCCACACTATTTCCCCACTCTTTTGCTACTACCACTTTTGCTTCAACCAAAAAATGATCATACATCCCAGCAGCCACACCCCTGAATGCATGTACATCTTTCACTCTACCAATCATGCTCTTTGCTACCAACACATAACCCATCAATGCTCTTTCTTTCACTCTTCCATTTGCCACTCTCATCCATGTAAACTTATTTATTAACTTCTTCTTAAATAAACTATTACCTATCACCAACTCTTGCTCCACACACATATCTAACAGTCTCTCGCCACTCTCATTCCCACCTGGTACCCCATACTTTCCTACAACACCTTCTATCTCTCCATCACCCACTCTGGCATTCAAGTCACCCAACACAACTACATAGTTCCTTCTACTCAGACCATCCACACATCTAGTTAACTCATTCCAAAATTCATCCCGCTCTTCCTCACTTCTCTCACATCCTGGCCCGTACGCACTAGCAAAAGCCCAACATTCCCTTCCTATCCTAGCCCTCACCCACATCAGCCTAGATGACACTTCTTTCCATTCCACTACCTGATTTACCATCCATTCACTCAGCAATAATGCCACACCTTCTCTCGCTCTCCCCCTTTCAACCCCAGACACCCTACCCGTCACATCACCAAATGCCACTTCTCCTTTTCCTTTCATCTTCGTCTCACACTATGCCAATACATCCATCCTTCTCTTACCAAACATATATCCAATCTCACATCTTTTGCTCTCTATCGTACTACAACCACGCACATTTAGACACCCCAAAACTAGAGTTTGGGGAGAAGTTATTCTCCCCTCTACTCCCCTTCTTCTTTGACGTCTCGCAGGAGGTTTATACAAGGGGGGGATTCCTAGTCCCCCCGTCCCGTCCACTTTTAGTCGCCTTTTACGACACGCAGGGAATACGGTGAGGCTATTCTTTGATATTGTGCCCGCCCCACATATATATATATATATATATATATATATATATATATATATATATATATATATATATATATATATATATATATATATATATATATATATATATATATATATATATATATATATATATATATATATCCATTGGTCAGTTATTGCAGATATGCTCCAATATTTACAGTAGGATGATTAGTAGGTTGGCCATGGCACCAGCCTCCCGTTGAAAGACTATGACTGAAGGTATTAGGAAGCAACTAGGACTGGTCCAGACAGTTCCGGGTTGAGTCTTCCTTCAGGACGGTTCTTTTCTCATGCCTACTTCTACGCTGAATATTCTGGCGTTTTCATTACACATCTCTTGCTTTTTCATTACATTTGACAAGTCACAACATTCCCACATCTGTCTCTTTTCCTTTCTCTTTCCTCACATTTGTTATTATTTATGGAAGGTTCACAACTTTTGGCCCCCAGTACCCGGCATAGAGGAGTGCGAAGAATCTCCGGGGATCGTGTTGACTCCACTATTGGCTTGAGGGCAGACACACCTGGTGGAAGTAATGGTTCTGCTCTTAACCTTCCACCTCCCAAAAGATCTGCTTCTTTCACTCTTCACTATTCTAACAGTCATGGGCTGAACTCTAATCTTTTGTCTGTGGTACGGCACTTGGGCACTTTCTTCCCTAACCTCCTCCTCCCATCTGAAACCCAGCTGTCTATACATGCTTCCACTGATCCATTCCAAATCTCTCACTATAATCTGTGCACTTGTTACAAAGGTGGGGTCTGTGCATACTGCCACACTAACACTCCTACTGTGAGGCTCATGGACCTTGAATTTCCTGACTTTGATGTTCTCTGGCTAAAAGTCTATCTCTCCACTACCACTATCTTCCTTTGCTTCTGCTACTGTTCTCCAAACTCCACCGAGTTTGTGTCTTTCTTTGAATATCTATCCTTGTGCCATGAGTTCTTGCTATCTTCTCACCCACACGCTGAAGTTCTTTACATTGGAGACCTCAATGTACACCAGAGTGAGTGGCTTCATTCTTCTCACACAGATGTGGGAGGAAGCGAGGCCCTTGCTTTCTCTATTACTCATGATCTGGAGCAAATTATCAAGCATCCTACTCGCGTTCCTGATCATCACGAACATGCTGTAAACACTCTACCTATTTTTTACTTCTAACCCTTCAAACTACTCTTAGTCTGTGCTTTCCCCTCTTGGTAAATCTGACCACTCTATGATCTCAGTCTCTTCCATTTTCGCTCCCCCACCACCAATCCCTCCCAGTCAGCGCCGCCTGTGGCACTTCGAGCATACCCAACATGAAAATTTGCGTAACTTTCTCTTTGACTTCCCATGGGATGACTACTGCTTTCGGTCCCGCAACCCTAATCTGGTAGCTCTAAAAGTTGCCGAGGTCATGACAGCTGGAATGGAGGCATACATCCCCTCTTCTACAAAAACTTTCTCTCCCCCTAAACCTTGGTTTGACCGTGCCTGCTCCATGGCTATCCAAACTAGGAATCAGGCTCACCGATCTTACCTAACCTCTCCTTCCGATTTAAATCGCTCTGCTTTTATCATAGCTAGGAATCGTTGTACTGCTCAGATTCGAAGGTCTAAGGCTTCTTTTATAAAAAGGAAAGTTGGTGACCTTAACTCCTCTCCCACTGATAAATGCCTCTGGTCATTAGCTAAAAACCTCTCCAAAAACTTCTGTAACTCAGCTTCCCCCCTCTCATTCGCTCTGATGGTTCTATAGTTTGCTCTTCCACTGATAAAGCCACTCTCTTTGGCTCTCATTTTTCTGCCAACTTTGCTATCAACGATTCCAGTGCACCTGTTCCTCAGTCTTTTCCCCTCTCTAACCCTATGCCCTCCCTTATCCTTTCTTCACTCAAAGTTCATAAGGGTCTATGCTCGCTAAAGACGAACAAGGCATCTGGTCCCAATGGTATCCCTGCAGAGTTCCTTAAGGAGTTTGCTGATGAACTTGCTCCCGTGCTTTGCCGTTTTTTTCGCCTCATTCTGTCAACCAGTATCTATCCTTCATCTTGGAAGCATTCTCTAGTTCAACCTGTTCCTAAGAAGGGTGACTGCTCTATTCCTTCTAACTACCGACCTATTGCCCAAACCTCCTCTATTGCTAAAGTTTTCGAGACTTTGCTCAATGCTCACTTCTTGAAACGCCTTGAATCTAACTCACTTATCTCTGATCACCAGTACGGTCCAAGACCGAGAGTTTAAGCCCTTTACTGGCAGGAACTGCTGTGGTTGGACACCACAGTGAGGGGTTGGGGCTTGCCCTGGCTGACGAATACCCATTGTATTGAAATGGAAATAAAGTTTGTTTGTTTGTTTGTTTTTGTTTATGTATGGTCATCTTTTATGAGGAACTATGGGGAATCCTTTGACGTCGCCCTTGATATCTCTAAGGATTTTGACAGAGTCTGACACATGGCTCTGTTGGCCAAACTCACTGCCTATGGCTTTACCCCTTCTTTCTTTTCTCTGATTTCCAGTTTTCTTACTGACCGTTTTATATCTGTAGTTGTTGATGGCGAGACATTAGCCCTTTCTCTGTTACCAGTAGTGTTCCACAGGACTCTGTTCTTTCACCTACTCTCTTCCTTCTCTTCATCAATTATCTTCTACAATCCCCATCTTCCTCTCTTCTTCATTCCTTTGTTGATGATTCTTCCCTTCACTTTCCCTCTGCCTTTTCTTCACAACCTTCATCTGTTACTCGTAATCAATCTCGTATCACTCTTTCTTCTACTCTTAAATCCGATTTGCTGAGAGTATCTGAGTGGGGCACTCAAAAGTTAGTTAAATTCAATGCCTCCAAGACAGTTTCTAGCTATCTCTTTATATTCTTCAACTCCTGATAACCCTATTGTCTTCAAAACTTATGAAATTTACCCTCTTAACTCTATCAATATATTAGGAAGCCATATAGCCTCTAACTTGTCTTGGAGGAATCACATAATCCAAATTTCTAATCTTCATAAAAAAAAAATGGGGGGTTTTGTTTCGTTATCGTCATTACTTTTCCTCTTTGCAGTTACTTAAAATTTACAAAGTTCTTATCCACCTTGGCATCTGGGGTGCTTTTTCCTTTACTTATCTTCTTGGTAGGGTTGAATCTAAGGCAGTCAGACTCATTAATGATCCTTCTCTTACTTCTAACCTGGATTCTCTCTCTCTTCGCCATAAGGTATGTTCCCTTTCGCTTTTCTATCGCTACTACTTCCATCGCTGCTCTGATGAGTTGGTGTGTTGCATCCCCCCTCCACTGCTAAGGCCACATAACACTCGCCAAGTGGCCTCATCTCACAGGTACTGTGTGGAAATTTGTAGCTCACGGATTGGTCGGTGCAGTGACTGCTTCTTTCCATTTACCTCCAGACTCTGGAACTTTCTTCCTCCTTCTGTCTTTCCTAATTCTTATGACCTTTCATCATTCAAAAAGCAGATCTATCGTCATCTCAGAGCCTAGTCCTCTATATCTCTGGGTCCTCTGTACTTTGTCTGTTTTCTTTTGTCTGTCGTTTTCCTTTGTGTGACATTACCTCATCTCTGCCTCGCCCTTAACCTTTTTTGTGCTGGTATTTTCTTGTGCCCGTTCCTTTATTGATAAGGGCAGTTTCTGCCTGTCCTGGTGTCACACTCTTAGAAAAAAAAAATGGATACGAGTATATGTCTTCGTTCATGTAATGTACATGCTTTGTAGTAAGTGTACAACGATTGTTTGCATATGCGCTCCAGCAGCCTGCAATATAATATGTATCTCTGTACCTTCTTTGTAATCTGTGTCCATTGACTTGTACTGAACTATGTATGTCCAGTAACTGGAACTGAATGTATTTGTGGATATGATTTGGAATATTTGTATCCGTAATCCGTACTATAATACGTGCATCGGTAATCTGTATTGGAATTTATGTATCAGTTATATGTACTTTAATATGTCTTTCAGTGATCTATAATGCTGTTAGCAACCAGTGATCTGGTTTGTAGTATAAGTACACTGTTCTGGAACGAAGTATGCAATGGGTAATTTCCAATGAATTATTGCTAGCGGGATAAACATGTAGTCATTGACTATGTGTGTTCTGTAAGCTCCGGTTGAAAAGATGTGCCCCATTACTTTCTAGGGCAGTGATTCTTAACCTTTTTTAGTATATGCACCCCTTTCAAATTAGCAGTCAGTTCTCGCACCCATTGCTGAAATACAAAAAAATGCTAAAAATACAAAGTTGATGTGATGCGTATTAATAACAAAACCAAGTTTTATTTTTATTTAATCTTCATTCATATAGCTTACATTTTTTTTATGACAAAAAGCCAGAGTACATATTAATAAAAATGAAATTGCTTTATATTGCCTGCACTGCACAGCAAACCTAGTGACTTTGTTGTTGCAGTTTTTTTTTTCCTATAATGGCATCAAACCTTGGTGTCGTTGTACCGAGTGCTACTCGCATGTCATGTTCAGAATTTAGCCAATTTCTGCTTTTCGTTTTGATGTGAAGTAGACAAGAAAATCCTTGCTCACATAGGTAAGTAGTCGCAAAAGGTACTAGCACTTCGAGAGCTTTCTTTGCTACTACAGGGTATGCTTCCAGCTGAGAAGCCCAGAATTATTCCAGCTGACCATTGGTGAACTCCATTTGGATTCCACGATTGTGTCTCAGGTCGATGAGATCTTCCTTGATGCTGCTGTCATCATCAACATCTTCCAAATTCTGCCTGAAAGGATTCAGGATTCAGTTGTCACAGGTTTGCAGCTCTCCACACGAGAAGTAACCCTCAAATGAAGTACACAGCATCTGCATATATTCAACAATTTTTCCAACAAAGTCTGGATGCGGGGTAGCATTTTCCATGACTGTCTCTTCCAGGCAGGGGAAATTTACCAAATCCCCCATCTTCACACGCTTAATCCACAAGACAAGTTTTTCTTTGAATGCAGCCAATTTCTCGCTTGCAGTCACAATGTTAAGTCCCCTTCCCTGCAGAGAGAGATTGAGTTCATTGAGTGCTAAAAACACATCAGCCAAATAGGCAAGCATCTGAACAAAACTAGGCTTTTTGAAATATATAGCCAGTTCTTGTACCCGTTCACGGAGAAACTGATGAATTTCTCCTCTCAGTTCAAACGCACAAGATAGCACACGACCACGTGATAACCACCTCACTTCATTATGGTACAAAAGCACAGTGTTCCTGGCCCACTTCCTCACAAAGTGACTGAAACAATCGATGATTCAAAGCACGGCTGCGAATCAAGTTCACAACCTTAACACAAACCTTCAGAGTTTTCTTCAGATCTGGGGGCAATGTCCTTGCTGCAAGAGTGTGACGATGAAGAAGGCAGTGAATGATTTTCAGGTTAGAAATTTCTTTCCTCATTAATGCAGCAAACCCAGAACGATTGCCCAGCATGGCTGGTGCAGCATCGATACATAATGAACCAATTTTGTCAAGGTGAAGTTAGTTTCTTGTGAAGAATTCTTGTATTTTATCAAACACATCTATAGCTTGTGCAGTTGTCTTCAGGGACTGACAGAAAAGACAATTTTCTTCCTCTTTTTTCTCCTTCACGTAATGAACTACTGCTAATAGCTGACAACAGTTGGATACATCTGTTGATATCATCCACTTGTAGGCTAATCTTAACTGGACTAGCCTTGGTGTCAACTACAACTTGTTCCAGGATGTCATCACTCATGTCGATGATTCGGTTATGGATCACATCATTTGACAAAGACATTTGTTACAATTTCTTCTCAGCTTCCTTGCCGAGAACAATCTTTTCCATTTCAAGGGCACATGGCTTGATCAATACCTCACCAATTGTATGGAGTTTCTTTGACTTAGCAATCTGGTATGCAACTTGATAAGAAGCACACAGTAAAGGTTTCTCTGTTGGCAAAAATCCGCATGTCGGCAATGTGCCAGCCTGATCAAACCTAGCTCTCTTGGCCCTTAATGTCACGATATCATTTCCTGCATCCCTGCCACCATGTTTGTTCTTGAAATGTTCATCGAGCTTTGATGGCTTCAAATTCTTATTGGAGAAGAGTGTGCTGCACAGGATACACTGTGGACATTGTGTTCCATCCTTCTCTGTAGCACAAGTGAAGCCGTACTTGACATAGTCGTCATTCCACTTTCGTTTCTCCGACATACTGCAGACAAATCTGGAAAATGAGAAATATATAAAATTATATGCATATATTATACACATACATACATACATACATACATACATTCATACATACATACATATATACATATACACATACACATATATTATATATAAAAACATGAAGAGGTGTTTTCTTCTTTTTATGAAATGTCACCAAAATATGTGATGGTAAAACTTAAATATGTGGTTTTAATCAGTACATTTGTAGCTATCACAATACATACTATGAAAGTATTGTAATGTCTACACCACTACGGTAATGATCTATGTTACATAAACAGCACATAGCAAAATCAGAAATAATACACAACCAATCTTCCACCCTATTGCATATGTATCGATAAGAAAAAGTTTTTAAAACAGGGAAACCATAACTCACTCAAGCAGAAGACTGTGTTGATGGTGAGGGTGGGTGGAGTGGTCTGAACCGTGATGATAACCTCCCTCTCTCTGTATCACCTACGTGTCCTATACGCGTCCCTTCCTCGTCCATCCAAATCACATATGTGTACTCTGTACTCGAGTCTGTTGCAGCTTTGCCACTTCTTTAAGGAATTTGGCTTAGAACTTTAGGTTTATCTCTATCTCAGAACACTGCTGAAGCAAAAAGTTTTTTTTTCAGGAGAAAATATAATGTGTATATAGAAATATAGATTGTTTTAATTATTCATAGGCATCCTCGCACCCCTTAGGAACCGGCCTCGCACCCCTGGTTAAGAATCACTGTTCTAGAACATATGTTCAATGACCCTTACTGGAATATCTTCAGCAACCCACTTTGGAATATGTGTCCACTTGCCGTCGTGGAATTGTGTCCATTGACCTTCTGTGAAATGTGATGTCAAATGTAAGCTAATTCCATATTTGAAGATATGACTAAATGATCTGCAGGAAAATGTGTCCAATATCCTGCACCGGAATGCGTCCAGCGACCAGAACAGTGTATTCATTGACCTACACAGTGTGTCCAGTGACCGGTAATGAAATGTATGTCTCGCAACCTACAAAGGTATATATTGGCAAATTAGTGTAGAAATATAGATCCTGTTTCTTGAACTGGAACATGCTATGCATGACCAATGATCTGATATGTGATCACTGACCAGTAT